>JAGPOY010004225.1:0-12162 GCA_018983105.1 Silene uniflora | reverse complement strand
GCACATAGTTGTTGGTAGGAGGGTTTAACACATTGGTGCTTTTGTAGGATAAGTTGGGGTGGAATTTTGTGTTGGCATTGTAAGTGTTTGAGAATGTACCCGGTGGATAGGCTCCTTGCCTAAACGTTTGGAAAGCACATACCTCATCAAAAGTTTCTCCACAAGTAGCGGCTCCATGTCCCGCTCCTCCACATGCATCACAAACCATCACTTGGCTAGTGGCCATAGCATTGACTTGTTTAAAATTTCCCTCCTTTGCCTCTAACCTTTGCTCCAACATTACAACCTTAGCCATCAAAAGAGCGTTAGAAGAGGAATCATCCATACCTTTAAGGGGGACACTCCTCGAGTTAACGTATTGGGCATCATGAATAGCCATGGCTTCGATAGTTGCATGCGCCACATCGGTGTCAATTTGATCAAACCTTCCATTGTTGGCGGAGTCAAGGATGTGACGAGTCTCACCATTGAAACCATTGTAGAAGGTGATTGATAAGAACCATGAGTCCAAACCATGATGTGGGCATTGCCTTTGAAGCTCTTTGTACCTCTCCCAAGCCTCATACAAGGTTTCTAGCCCCGTTTGACGGAAACTAGTGATTTGGCTCCTTAGTTGTTGAGTCTTCTCCGGAGGGAAGTACTTCTTGTAGAAGAATAGAGCCAATGTTTGCCAATTCGTGATCCCCATAGCCTCTCGAATCAAGGCCATTGATCCACAACTTTGCCTTGTCCCTTAGCGAAAAAGGAAAAAGGATCTCCCTTATTTGCTCTTGTGTGACTCCATTTTGCCTAATCATAGAACAATAGTCACAAAAGTTAGTAACATGTAAATCGGGATCCTCTAAGGGAGTACCTCCAAATTGCTTGCGTTCCACAAGGCTTATGAATGCCGGCTTGATCTCGAAATTGGCAACCTCGATGTGGGTAGTAGCGATACCCCTTGGAAGCATAGCCGCGGTGGGCTCGGAATGATCGGAAAGCTTGACGATTTTCAAAGGACTAGAGACTTCTTCCTCGTCAAAGATTTGAAGGTCTTCTTGAAAGGACTTCCTAGCACTCTCAAGTTGTTCTTGCGAGGTAGCCTCTATAATTTCCTTCCAATATCGTAGTCGTCTCCTTAAGGTCCTTTCGGGTTCGGGATTGTATGGAATTATTTCTCCAACACGTGCGGACCTGGGCATAAGACAACAAACTCAAGGAAAAATGGTAAGATCCGTCTCAAGGAACAAGTGTTCCTCAAGACAAAAGAGAAATAAGATAGAAAAACACAATTCACAAGTATAAAAACCGTTTTCCCCGGCAACGACGCCAAAATTTGATAGGCTATCGCACACCTATGCAAAAATACCCTTCGGTACAACAAATGAATGTAGTATTAAGGGGTCGAATCCACAGAGAAAATGGTGATTATACTAAGAATTGCTATGGTGAATTTCTATCTATGTCGGTTTAACGATTTGATTTGGATTTTGGTTTAGAACAAGCAATGTAAAATGAAGATGTAAACAATATAATTAAAGGAGTCCAAGGGGATTGGGAAACACATGCATTTTACATACAAATTATCATGCATGCCAATATAAAACCAAATAATAATAAGGACAACAATTACTTTGGATCTAGAAATACCTGCTTCTCAACATTAGCATTCCCGATAATAATATCATCCATAGATTGGGTCCTAGCGTCTCTCAACTACTAGGTCATTCTACTATCACATGCAAAGTGTAACTCGAATTCCGTGCCTCTCGACTTATAGAATGAATTAACATACTTAACCAATGATTATGGCCAATAAACAAAGGTTAATCAACAACGCATGAGCATATGATAGAAGTAAAAGAGTTGGAATTATATTCATCTTTTTATTGGCAATTTAACCCATATTTGATTGCATGGTTCCCCTACCCCATGGACAAGGTAGACTACTCACACATAATGTAAATGGAACAAACAACAATAGAAAAGATAATAAACATTATGTAAATTGGTTTATGATTAAAAGTATTGAAAGTGATAATGATATAACAATAACAAAATGTAAACTAATGATATAACAACTATTATAAGAATTGAAATGCAAATAAGAAATGATTACCAATTGAAGAACAATACTTGAAGGAAAATAAGATTAACCAAATGTAATATGATGAGAGCTTGAATTGTATTACAATAAAGAAAGATTACACTACTAATTGAGAGAACTAATTTATAAGAGAATTTCTAAGTATTTGAGAGAATAAACTAATGAATAGAAAGGAAATGATAAGGTGTATGAAGGTTATGGCAGGTGTCCAATGAGTCGTGCAAGCATCCCTATTTATAGGAAATAGGGAGTGAAACGTAAACAATTGAGGAGAACACAAAGAGTCGTAGAACGACCCTTTCCCGATCGGGTTCATGCCGTCCCGATCGGGACCGTAGTGATCCGGCTATTTTGTGATTAACTCCCTATTTAATGCACATGGAATCCTATGCACGTCTTAACTAGGGAGATTAACTACCCGGTTAATTACATTTTGACCTAGAATATGATCTTGCCTCCATGCACATTTTACACGCTTCTTGGACTTTCCTTTTAGGGCCTTGACTTTGTTTGACTTCTATTTGCATTTGTTGATATTAGCCCACTAATGAGCCATGCTAATCCAACCAAAAATGACATGCAAATCCAACCAAGAATGCCATGCTAGTCCATTCTCTACTCAATCTTTAGCCTTGTTCCTATTTTGCTCCATTTTGATCCAATTGTTGTAGTATTTCATATTTCCTACAAAATATTTCAAAATAGCAAAAGAAGCTAGAAACAAACATATTAGCCCACAAACACTAAGTTAAGTGCATAAAAACATGTAAATAAGGGCTAAATGAAGGGAAAATATCTATATAAAATACACTTATCAGCTAGTAACCTACCCCGCTCGTTGTCGTTATCTTAATATTTGATAACGACGATTAGTGAAACTAAGGGTTAGAGATTTTTTTTTCTTCCTAACTCAAGTGCCTACGACTTGTATGGTTTAAAATATTTGGTTTACCGGCGTTTTATGTGATAGTTAACCATACCAAAACTTGTTGTCAACCATATGAGGCCTACTTAAAGTTTAAGAATGTAGAAATATTTCAATACAAATTCTTTTCTAAGTACATTTTTAAGTGAATATGCATTAAGATGGACTTTCAAATTTACTCCGTTAAAATTTCATTTTTTATTTTTAAGAATCGTCATTCCTATTTCAAGCCGAGTTAAGTGCTAGGGAGACTAACTCTTGTTCCGTGTCATGCTCATTGATCCTTACCTTTCTATAATTGTGACGCTTTCTTACCATGTAGCATGTCGAGGAACACTAGAGCCACCCGGGGCAAGAACACCCGTCAACCACAACAAGAGCAATCAGAGGCACCACCCGCCATTACTCTACCGGGTTACCCCTCCATTGCCTTTGGGAGCGAGGATCATAAAAGCAAATTTCAAGTATTAGCCACTAGGAGGATGGCCGCAACAAAGTGCATGTCGGAGAATACCCTACAACCTTTGGGGTTGGAGGAAGAAACTCGTGTTATATTCACGGGACTTGGGTTGGAAGGATTGTACAACTTGGCGGAGGTGAGCTACCATAACCTCACCCTTGAGTTCCTAAGCTCTTTTACATACAATGCACGTAACCACACCATGAATTCCAGGCTCCAAAACACCCATTTGCCCTATCTTGCAACGACCTTGTTAACCGATTGGGAGTGAGTGGACGAAATAGGGATTACCACGAAAAGATAGCAAAGACCATGAAGGCCGCGAGGTATTTCCACCTTTATACGAGCAAGGGCAAAACATCCGTGAGTACCATTAAAACAAGTGACTTAGAGCATCCCGTCCTTAAGATCTTTGTGCGCTCCTTGACCAACCTCATCTACGGGAGGAAAGACCCTAGCAAGCTTAACTCCACGGACTTGATACTATTTAGCTCTTACCTTAACCCCCACCATAAGAGAAACTTCTACTTCAACGCCATTTCTATGGTGTGCCTTGCCTTTGAAAGGATGACCGGTACCGAGAAGTGCTCCTTAGATTGTGGGGCTTTGATAACTCACTTGGCCAAGAACTTGCTTAATTATGAACCGGCGGAAGGAGATGGACCTATGTCCGAAGAGGTGGTGTACTTTGACCTTGCTTGGATGAGGGACAACTCATGGTTAATCGATAGAGGCGATGAAGCAACCTATTCGTGGAAGGTGGATGCCCTTTACTACATGATACTTCCTAATGAGAACCTACCACCTACCAAACCCTTAGCACCCATGGATTCACCTCGCTCAAGAGCCACCGCTTCACAATTCCCGATGACCTAACGTTTGACATTTCTGATGAGGAGATGGCGAGGGCTACCCCCCCTACCACCTTCGCCCCAATTTTCTCCAGGCCGAGCTTCAGTGTCTTTTCCCCTCCATAGGATGACAACAATGGTGCCCCCATCTTATACGGGAGGTTATGACCAATCCCGACCAAGCTTTGATTCCAACTACCTCATGTCCTACCTTATCAACCGAGTGAACACCGATTTAATGTTGAGGGACCTAGATTTTGGACCCACGAGGGAGATACTTCGGGAGTCTTTAGGGCCTATGGTGTCCAACCATCGGATTGCAGCACAAACATCCCATTCGGTGTAGGACACCTACGTGATCCATGGATGGGTACCGCCGGGAACCAATTTTACAACCCCTCCCAAGGAGGTGGATGTGGGTATGTAGAGTGACAGGCTAAATCGCACACATATCAAAGATAAACCAACTGGCCTAACTAATGTAGTAAGGAAGTCGGGATCGAATCCACATGGAGGCAAGAAATTCTATTTGCTAATCTAAGCTTGTCGGGTAACCAATTGGGGGTTATTTGATTGATTTCTAAATCTAAAGCAATAGCAATAAAAATACGTAATTAAAATAAACAATATATCAATAAAGGAAAAAATAGCTAGGATTGTGTCGGTTCACCACGATCAATTACGGTCTTAAGCAAGGTCTTATAACTAGCATAATACGGTCTGATGGGTAAAGAATAGGTCCTCTCGGTCCGTTATTCGCCCTAGAAGTCTAATACAGCTTTTACTCAAATTAGGTTGATCTATTGTTCGTAGCAAGTTTTCACCCTTTCCAATCATACGATCTAGGTCAAGGCTTAACAAGATGGTCAATCAGTCACGTGCACTTAACTAATTATACCGCAATTATATACTACGATTAACAAAACAGACGGGATAAAAGGCTAAATCTATAACCCTAACATATGACAATTACATAGTCGTGGCTCCCCTAAATCCTAGCATAGGAGATTTAGCTACGCATGATGGAATTGGAAATAACAATAACGATTATAATTGAATTAAACATAATGAAAGTATAACAATGATTTAACATACGATAATAAAAGGAACAAAGGAAAATAAGAGCAATGAATAATTGAAGAACGAAGAAAGATTATTTACCGAAAAACTGCTGAAAGATTACAACTTAAATCCGTAAGAATAGAAAGCAAAAGCAACGTAGGAGTTCTTTTAATAAAAGCTTGATAACCTAATATTATTGTTTTTGTTCCTCTTAAATAATAAGAGTCACGTATCTAACACGAAACCTATGGGCCAATAAATAAGAAATTAAAATCTCGGTAAGTGAACAGTAACAGTCGATCGACCAGAATACTGGTCGATCGAATATTCTGAGAAAAGTGGTCGATCGACCCACAGTAATGGTCGATCGACTGAAGTGGCGGTCGATCGACTGGAATTCCAGTCGATCGAATAGAACTCATATCCAGCAGCGCATCCAATAGATTCACGTATCCTTAGGCACATAGTTTCCGTACTCCAGCTTCACTAATGTCTCAACTTGAGCTCTTGGGGCAGAATTTGGCTGGGTTTCACTCCTTTCTGGTCTACAACCTGCGAAATGCATAACACGATCGAAGTAACCGAAAACAAGGGATAACGGTAGCTTAGAATACCCAAATTAGCATAGAAATGTGTGCAAAAGAATGGAATAAACGTATAGAAATGGCACGCATCAAACCTCCCCAAACCAAACCCTTGCTTGTCCTCAAGCAAGAAGAGACTACACACAAGAATCAAACTAAAGAATGACGGATAAGCTCAGAGCTAAATATGCTTCTAACATGCCCAAACCAATTTAATGCATACAAGCCAACGACAAGTACAAAACCAACGCAAACGAGCTATGTAAAGGATGAAATCGCTGAACCGTCGACCTTGCAAGACTTGTAAAATTCGGACTCTCACGGGTCGCTCATCTCTCAACAAAGCAAAGGGTAAGCATATATTTGTGCAAGAGAGAAAGACAAATATAGTCGCTCACCTAGACTATGACCTAAGTAGACATGCATGCAATCGAATATGATAGACAATTCTAGCTACCGTGCACATACATTCCAACCAAACGAGGTCCTATCACATGCCGAATACTTACAAAATTTGGGAAGTGAGGTAATGGGTAAGAAGGGGCAAGATAATTTGGGAATGTGGAGGTAAGAGTCAAGCTAGTAACGAAAACATTTCCAATAAAAACAACATCCCGCTTCCAAACCATCTAAAATATTAAGCACAATTGCTAGTGTTCGGTAAACAACTCACTCGATCAATAAAACCAAAGCTCCTCATAAGATATAAATAAACGTAGGAGCAAAATTATTCTCATATATTTTTTTCTTTCTTCTTCTTTCATTATTTTTCTCTTTTTGCGATATTCTCTTTTTATTATTTTTTTCTTTTTCTCCTTCTTTCTTTTCTTACCAACTCCAAATCGTTCAAAGCAAACCGAAATTTCACAATAAGAATATACTGCGGAAGCAATCACTAAACTAGCTTGACAAGGCAGGCCAATTTTTGGATGTAGCTAAAGGGTCAAAAAGGCATATTTTGGCTAATCGTGGAGTTAATGGGTAGTCACGAAAAAAAAGGGGAAATTGTAAGCATTCTCCAACATGTGACACCAACCACTAACCCGAATGTATGCAGGCAATAAGCAATTGAATTTCATATTTATGCAAATTGATGTTACATGCCATGAAAGGAGTACACTACTCACAATCCTACAAGAAACTTGTCATAGATGTCACCAGTTTATAGGCTCTAATCCTTAGAATTTATAAGTAGGTTGCCGAAAATTTTAAGTCAAGTCTATTCGTTCAGCTAAAACATCCATAACTCGCTTGAAATGCAACGGTTGTACCAAAAAGTGTTGACAATGCAAGGCTTAGGCTAGTACATAAGATATAGATGCAAAATCATCATTGTTATCCAATCATTACTATCCTATATGCAAAAATAAACATGCTGATTTTTTTGGATATTTTGTACCTTTTTTTCGATTTTTTTATTTGTTTTTTTTCTTTTTTTTTTAATTGAAATAAAAACAATGCAAGCAGAATTAAACATATGACAGAAATGCAAATAAAAACAATGCATATGGAACAGAATGCATATCCCTCCTCAAACCAAAACGCACAATGCCCTCATTGTGCTCAGCAGCAAACAACAACAGCAAAATATATGGGAAGAGAAACACAAAATGCAAAAGAAACACAAAATGCAAAAGAATCTAAGAGAAACGGAAACTCACAATATAGAGCAAAAGATGACCTCCCCAAACCAGTGAAAAACAAAGGGAGGTCGCATACAGCAGCATCAGTTATCATCGTCCTCTCTCTAACGAGCACCAGAACGGGCATTCAGCTCAGCCCGGATCCGCTCCTCTCTATCAGCAGTATCCTCCTCCGACTCCGGTGCAGAGTACCCGCCCTCCGGATAGCGGTAGTAAGTCGGGTGTGGCCAGCCAGCTGCTGGCAATCGTCCCTGACGGGCGTAGTAGTCGTAGACCGGAAACCCGACCAAGGCCTGGTTCAGCTCTATCCGCGCGGTACACCTGCACATGTCAAGTAACAAAATATCACGGCTCCCCTGGTCCATGACGGAGGGAGCCTCAAAGGGAAGAGGTAAAACAAAATGAGCCGGATAAACTGGTGTAGGGCCCGTCTCAGTAGAGGGAGTAGCCCGTGGTGGTGTACGAGGGCCTCTAGAAGGCTGTCCTACCTCCCTAGCAGCGTGGGAAGGCTGGCCTTGCCCCGGACTGGTGTCGTACTCTAAGAAGTAAGAGGGGAAGGGTGGTCTAGCCCCCCGTCGGACAACGGTAGGAAAAGGCACAAGTGGGGGTAAGGTAGGACAAGGCAAGGTAACAGAAGGGTACACGGAGATCTTCCATGTACTGTCAGAGAGGAGCCAATGAACCGACTCCATATAGGGTATCATGAAGCTGCAACTGGCAGCCCCGCCATAGAGCTCGTGGCCTAGAGGTGCCTGGCCTTGGGGAAAGTCAGGAAAAAGTTGGCTGGCGATATGGGTAACTAGCCTGCCAGTAACAAGGGTCGTCAAGTTCCCATTTCCCAAGATATGAAAGTGCTCAGCTGTGAGATACGCAATGTTAAGCACAAATGGGGTACCGCTATCAATGTTCAAGTACCCCGCTAAAATGGAGAGCTCTATGGTGTTAATGTTATTGGATTCCTTTCGACCAAAAATAGTGTTACCCATAAGACGAAACCAATAACGAAGAGGAGGAAGGTGGACAAACGCTCCACGTTTCTTTCCCTGATGACAATTAGAGATAGCGGACCACATGGTGTTAACAATCTTCCTCGGGGGTACCTCGGACCCATAACTAGTCAAACACAAGGAATCCCCAAACGTCGCTAAACTCCAAGCAAAATTAAGGTTATAGAGAAGAAAATAGATACAAGGGGCTCTAGGGTCGGCCTCATAGGCGGTCACATCGAAGATAAAAGAGCTGAAAAATTCTAGGGTCGGGACTAAGTAAGTGTATTCATGCATGTCCACCAAACCCGGCATCCCCGTTTGTCGCAAAAGAGTCACAACGGGGTCATAAAAACCTAGGGTCTCCAGACTAGGTCTATGAAGAAAACGAGTCGGGGGAATATTAACAGACAACAAATTTTGGAAACGGGCCCGTCGTTCGGAAGTGCAGAATTCTACCTCCGGATAGTCAGGTAGTCTATCCACCATGTCTTGAATGAGAAGAGGAGCGCCAGTCGCGCTCGAGCTTTCGCCCGTCTCCATCGGGGTAGCTGCCCTAGTTGTCCGGCATCGTGAGGATTGCCCCGCCGCTCTTCTGTGCTTACGTTCATCCATCTTGAGTCTAGCATATAAAATAAAGCACGCAAAGATAAGAAAAATGTACGCTGTAAACTCAAAACGGTCGATCGACTGTCAGTTTATTCGATCGACCAACAGTGTCAGTCGATCGAATAAATTTCCAGTCGATCGACTGAAATCCTGTGAAAAGAAAATTCGATCGACCAAAAATTTGGTCGATCGACCATAATGCAACCCAGAAATCGTTTTCCACAAATCGATTTTAAATCACAAACCCTAACTTCAAATTAAGATCAGAAAACATGAATTTCAAGAGAAGAAAAGGGCAAAGCGTAACTCATTAGCCCATTAGCTATCAAAGAGGCCATGTATTACCCCCAAATCACAAAAATAAATCAAGAATAAGGATTATAAATCGAAATTCCAGAGTTTTAATTCGAAAATATGGTGTTGGGTGTGGAAAAATTAGCATAACATGTCTCACAAACAAGATCTACCCCAAATTAATATAACTAAGCCAAAATATATCATAGTAATTCAATCTTCAACCTCAGAGCTGGAAAATATAATACAAACAATGTAGAAAAACGAAGGAAGAAGGAGAAACTTACCTTGACTTAGCAAACAATGAACAACAATGGGGAGAAATAGCAAGTAAGTGGGTAGATTGAGGGAAGAAGGAAGGGGGAAATAAAGGAGAGTTTATCTTTCTATCAAAAGAGTATAACGAGAATGAATATGGAGAAGAAAAACTCCCTCAAATAAGAACAAAACCGTCTGATTTCTGCACAGTGGTCGATCGACCGGTTTTTTATTCGATCGACTAGAAAACCGGTCGATCGACCAAACCGCTCAGTCGATCGAATACTTTTGTTAGGCGTCTTTGGTTTTTTTTCTTCGTAATTTGATTGAGACGCTCGTCCTTCCTTCAATAATCCTGAAAAATAGCACACATTCCAAACAAAATACCCAACAAATACTAAAAATTGTTTTAACTAACCGAACTAAATAAATCCTAATTAAAACAATTAAAATCCTAAATAAAACTAAATAAAATGAAATAAAAATTGTCTTGCGCGAAAATACAAAATTATACAAGCCGGGTTGCCTCCCGGTCAACGCTGGTTTGAGATAGGTCCACGCTCCACCTTGGCACCTCATTCTGCATCAGCAATTGGGTCGAAGTAAAGTACCTCGACCACTCCAACAAAGTCATTGGTCCCATAATAATGCTTGACTTGTTGACCGTTAACCTTGAACTTCTCACCCGCGGAGTTCTCTAGTTCGACGGACCCGAACTTGGACACAGAAGTTACCTTGTAGGGGCCGCTCCACCTGGACTTCAGCTTACTAGGGAATAGACGAAGTCGGGAATTGAACAGCAGCACTTGCTCCCCAACCTGAAACTCGCGCGGTAGAATTTTCTTGTCGTGCCATCTCTTGGTCTTTTCTTTGTAGATACGGGCACTGTCATAGGCATTCAGCCTAAACTCCTCTAGCTCATCTAGCTGCAATAAACGTTTCTCACCACACAAATTAACATCAAAGTTTAGCTCACAAATAGCCCACCATGCTTTATGTTCTAACTCTACAGGCAGATGACAAGACTTACCATAGACTAATCGATACGGTGACGCACCAATTGGTGTCTTAAACACAGTCCTATATGCCCATAAAGTGTCATCTAATTTCATGCTCCAATCTTTTTATGATTTAGAAACAACTTTTGCTAAAATTTCTTTTAACTTACGATTTGAGACCTCTACTTGACCGCTAGTTTGTGGATGATATACCCCAAACCCCTACGATGTTCAACACCGTATTTAGACAGTAAAGTAGTAAGTTGTTTCTCCTTAAAATGCATACCTCCATCACTAATTATAACCCTAGGGACACCAAAGCGAGTAAAAATCGCCTTTTTGAAAAGTTGGATCACGGTTTTTGCATCACAATGGACCGAAGCAACGGCCTCTACCCACTTAGACACGTAATCAACAGCTATAAGAATATACCTGTTACCTTTACTAGACAAAAATGGACCTTGATAGTCAATGCCCCAGACATCGAAAATCCCGACCTCTAAAATACCAACTTGAGGCATCACAAGCTGAAATAAAAACCTTAACATCATAAAACATGGTTGGCCAATAAAAACCAGACTGAAGTACCTTAGCCACGGTTCTAGATGGACCGTGGTGACCACCATAGGAGGAAGAATGGCATGCTTCTAGGATAGCTTTGGTCTCCCATTGCGGTATACATCGCCTATAGAGACCGTCAGCGCATTCCTTAAATAGATAGGGATCATCCCAGAAATATCGTGTAACACCCCGATTTATTAAGGAGTCTTTAGCAAGGCATTCCCTAATAAACCGGACTGTTACCATCTCGGTTTCCGAGGTAGTGAATAACAAAGACAAAGAACCAAAGTACTTTAATTAAACGTTATATGAATATTGTTTACAAATCCGCACAAACTAAAACTTTACTAAAACAAATTAGAAACTTGCAGCGGAAATAAAACTTGTAAACTAAGGTGGATAACTAAACATGATAAAACGAGGTGGACTAGACACTAAGTCAGGCAATCCAAGCTCCTATCAGTCTATGAGGTACCTGTCAATCTGCTCCCCATTAAAAGGTTCACCGCAGGTGTTCACGAATACACAGGGTCAACCACGAGGTTGAGTAGGTAATACAATGCAACAAGTATATATGATATGCATGCTCCTCCATCACCACCACCATCTCATCACATCTCATAACCCGGATCACCTAGCTATACCGATCCCCGGCAGACTATAAATCGACCGTCGTCGATATACCAGCTCAACAGCTGAGGACACCAGGGCAAGTCCTACAGAACCAGCCTGGGCCTTATCACAACATCATCATCACCACACCACATCACCACAACATCCTCCATCTCCAATGCGTATGAATGCTCAAAAGAAATTAATGCAACACAATATGTATATCATTGAAC
>JAGPOY010004224.1:0-12164 GCA_018983105.1 Silene uniflora | reverse complement strand
CAGCAATCCGGCATATGTTAGCCTTGAGATCAGACAAGGCAAACCCAGCAATCCTAGCGGAAGACCGGGTAACTAAGAGAAAGAGATAAACGCATAGTTAGGGCAAATTAAAGCAACATGAATTATAGTTGACAGCCAATAAATAGAAAGAGATCTAACTTCCTAAAGAGGACACCCCTGAACTCTTCAGGGCACGAGTAGGCTTAAACGTAGTCAGTTTGGCCTTGGTAAACTTGGGGAGCAACTCTCGCCCAAGGCATGTAGGCCAGCTCCTCTCCTCAGATAGAGCAAAGAAAGAAGCGATCCTATTTATAGATCCCGCAGCCGCAGGATCAGCATGCCAGTCAGCAACTACAAGCAGCCAACCATCAACATATCAGCCTCACCTCTCAAATACTTATCAAACAAAGAGACATGCAGAGCAAGAGAAACACCTACCGGATTCAACAGCCGGATAATGAAGGTACTCCAAATCCTTGCCAAGCGAAGCAGTCTTGATAAACATGAACGAGTTGGCCCAACCCTTGTCGTCACCAGAATCAAACTTCTCAATCAGGGGAGACATCTTAGAACGAACTCTAAAATTGAACCTGCCAGGGGAGTGACTTTTCAACTGATACACATTCTTCACATCCTCAATGGTAAACGAGAGACCATGTTTGGCGCACAAACCCTCCACCGAGTGAACGATCTTCCAAACCATAAGCATAATCTAGAAAGGTGGAATCTTGGAGGCCCTGACAACATCGGCCATCAAGTGACTGAACGAGATCTTACCACCAGATCGAAAGGCCCGCTCAAAGATACAGAACCAATCAAGGCTTACCCAGTTAGCTCTGACAGGCCCATTCTCAGGAATCCACACCTCAGGACTAGAAGAAAGCAAGCCCTTGGTATTTTGGAATTGCTCAAAAGATGGTTTGAGCAGATTGGCCCCAGGATAAGAAGAGTTCAGCGCTTTGATCGGAGTAAAGTTCGAATCTTTGTACCCAAAAGATAAAATCTCAATTGGACGCTCAATCTCCACAACCTCGTCTTCAGGAATCACTTCTGGGACATCTACGGCATCAGTAAATCCTTCAACGTGCGCCACCGCAGGAGCTGAAACCCTCTTTTTTTGGTGCCATTTTTTAGGAATTTATGATTAAAATCAGAAGAATACAGGCAGAAATGGTAGACGACAGTAAAAAGGAGGAAACAAGTGTTTTAGAGTGAGAAAGTAAAAAACAAAAGAAGAGAGGAAAAAGATAAGGGGGCAGATACTGTCCAAATAAGATTATATAGCATAGGATAGGCGGCAAGTGGTTGAGAGTAATCATGACTCTCCTCAAAACTCACCCAGCAAACGTCAACACGCTATCCGTTACGCATTTAAGAAGTAGTGGGACACTCAACCTACTTAAGTTAAATAGTCTACGAAAACGGGATAAGAGTCCAACCTGAACACACTGTTTATCTCCTTATTCCTGGCCTGAACCAGTGCTAAATAAGGAGATAAGGGGCATTTCTTGGACCAGGGTTGAATCACATTTAACTATGTAGGCAGGCCGCAGAGCCTGACTGGGGCAACCTAAGCAGTAAGCAGATTAGCCTGGATGGAACGTATGAAGCAAACTACCTTGAGACGAAAGACCCTGCGTACCCAGATGGAGAAGCTAGCATGGGGAAACGAAGTAAAGAAGGCAGCCAAGCTCCACGATTGGCAACTGATAAGTCCAAGCAGGTCCTACTTCCAAGGAGGAATAGGTCCACGAAGACATACAAAGTAGGAGCCGTATTCCACATCCAACAACCTTGAAACAGTCAAGGAGAATGTGCCCTATATTGATGGAGCGTCTTCCACATTCAAAGGAGAGCCAAAACCCGCCACAACAACAACACTATAAATAGCAAGGAGCAAAAGTAAAGGGGACACGATCTTTTTCAAAAAGAACACTCTTCTACGAATTCATTTGTAACCCTCAAAACTCTAAATATAGTAAAAAGTATATATCCTGGTTTGGCTTGTTGGAGTATGTGTCCTCAACAATAGTGCGATCACATAATTATTGTATAAATACATAATTAATTAAACCTCGAAATAAGAATACGCAAGGGATGATTCATTTATATAGTCAACTGATCAACATTAATCGGTAATGATTGGCTAATTAGAGTTTGACATTACTGTCGTTCGACGGTGGTGGTCAGTTGATCCCTTTAGGTCACACCTATAGGACGATTCCCAAACTGTAAAGTTAATTAATTATATGTCGATATAGATTAATTAATTCCTTAAAATTGAACAAGTTTATAAAGAGAGAAAATTACGTCTTATTGTAATGCGATTAAATAAGACTCAATTTAGTAAATAACACGTTATATTACTAATGTCGTTTACGAAACATTTGAGATAAGAATGATTAATTAGTTATAATTACAATTTGTTGTAAATGATATCAAAGTGAACATTTTATATACTAATAACTGAGAGTTGCTAGTCGATTTGTCAATTGTGATATATTTACGTTTGTTATGATATTTAATTTGTTAAATATGGATAAAAATAACATATGACATGTTGTATGTCACTTACCACATATTATACATTTGACAAATTATAAAATGTAAAATGGACACCCATTTTACTATGGATGCCGATTCTATGATGGGTGGGTGGAAGAGTTATTTACTCTCAAAACATCTTATTTATTGATGTTCCCTTGTGTATTCTCCAATGCATTGAAAATGCAATAAGAAGAGCATGCTTCCCTATTTGCTCCCCATCCACCCGGCCACCATCTCCCTCTATTTGAATGAGATTGTATCATTTTTACACATATCTCATCTCTCTAAAAAAACCTAAGTTTGGCATATGATGAAAATTTGTTGTAAGATCTAAAAACCTAATATTACTGTTGTAGTAATACATATTATTATTAGATCGATATTTTAAGGTCACTAGTATTGTTTACCTAGTTAGTAAACCATACTAGGGTTTGGGTAAGTCTTGGGTGCATCGTAATGGAGGATTTCTACTCTTGGAACCTCGGTTTTTAGGAGGATCATCCTTGTATTTATAAGCTCAAGAACAACCCGAGTAGGTGACTTGGGTTGTGCCCACTCGTTCCATTTCCGCTTTGTAAGAAAACCGTTTTCTTCTACTCTTTTCTTATTGCATGTAACTAAATCCATATAATAAGTTTATATGAGTTAAATAAAATTATTTTAGAGAAGTCTAAAATATGGGATATGAACCCAAAATGGCGCCCGTGGTTTTTCCCCATTTCTAAGGGTTTTCCACATACAAAATCTTGTTCATTTTATTGTTTATTTGTTGTTTGAATTACTTCATTCGTTTAGACAGGCAAATTAATTGAGCTAGTTACCCTACATTTTACATCCTTAGTAAGCCTGTCACCCCTGTGTAAAATCTTGCTAAAACACTTAGGAAGGCCATTCCTACATACCGCCGGAGCGGTCATTGATGTTAATAATGGGATGTTAACTTTGGAAGTGGGTGATGAGAAGATCACTTTTAATCTTGTCAAGATGATGAAAGATCCAAGCATCAAAGAACCATGTTTCTTTGTTGATCAAATAAAAGGAAAGGAAGTTGAGCTTCCACCCATTGCAACTTTAAAATGGGAAAGAGAAGTGGATGAATTTGAGATATCTATCTTCGGGAAGCTTGGAATTTTTGAGAATGAAGCCACCATGAAAAGAGATGAAGAGGGTCAAAGCACTTTGATTGACCCTATGAGAAACATAGTCTAAGTTTAAGCTTGGAAGAGACACAAGAGCAAGTCTTAGGACTTTGGGATGATGAATTTGAAGGGTATATTAACCCCTACATTGGTAATGCCATGTCTTTCGATTAAAACACGGATTACGACAATCCTAGTTCAAGCACCCATACAACAAGCTCCACATCCAATGAAGGGAGCAAGTCAAAGCCATCTCGGGATTTTTTCTACAATTGTGAGCAAGCATTCAATTACTTTGGTGAGGCGTTGAGCAACATCAACAACGCCTCCGCACCACCCCCTCATTAACCAATGAAGAAAAGTAGTTTGGTGGACTCCTCTCCAAACCACCATTTGTAAATATACTAATCCCCTAACTTTGCATTTATTTAAGTTTATTGCATTTTGAAGTTGATGTACAATTTTCATTGAAGTGATTCGAAGAGAAGTGAGGGAGGGTGCTTAATTGAGATAAAAGATCATTGAGGTAAAATTTCGTATAAAAATTTCGTATGAAAATGATTTATATTGCATGTTTTATAATTTTTATGAGATAAAAGATCATATAAAGGGTAAAATAGTTTAAACATAGTTAATCTTCGAATTAAATCATGAAATTCTAGTATGTTGTCACATGAAATGTTTACATCGTGTGTGTAAAATTTGGGATGGATTTGATTCGTCTAGCATGATTTATGATTTTTTGATTAAAAATGACATAAATAGTGACCATTTTGAGTATAAATACCAAAAACGTGTTCATGGCTAGAGAAAATATGTTTTAAATTGCTATTTTATCACACTAATCAGATCTAAAGATGGAAAATTGATGTGATTAATTTTTGCATGCTTTAGTAGTTTTATTTTTTTTTTTTTTGCAAAAAAATTATCATTTCATTCCTTGGAAGAAATTACAATATAGTTTGCAAGTCTATCCACTAGAGTATACAACTACCAAAATACAACCAACCTATTAATACGTCATTACAAAAGAGTTACAAAATCATAGCAAATTAGGAACACAGTCTATCTCGAATTTGCTGAAACTCAGGATGAGAATTCCACATTAACAATCTGACTGCCACCATGAACTGAACCTAAGATTATATCAATAGCCTGCTTCTTAATGCCCCTGAAAATTCCGGAATTGCGCTCAGACCAAATCTGATGAACCGCAGCAGCCAGACAGATAGAGAACCAAGTCTGATGCCAAGTCTTTCGTCCAGGCCACCTACAAAGTAACTCCTCCTCTAGCAAGAGGCCCTCTCGTTGCCATCCCATCCAATTCATAAGAGCACCCCAAACCGTTTGAGAAAAAATACATTGAAAAAAAAGGTGATTATGACTTTCCTCACAATTTTCACGGAGAACACACCTATTGGCACAATAGATTCCACGCTTTTGCAAGTTATCAATTGTTGCCAACTGATTTTGAACAGCCATGGAACAAATTATTTTATGGCTAGGAACAATTCTTGAAGAAAGCAGACCTCTAGTCCAGCATCCCACATCAATAGCAGCTCGAAAAAACTCATATCCTTGCTGAAGAGTAGAACCTTTCTTAGAGAACCAGGTTTGCAAAAGTTTCTTAGCTTCAGGAATAGTACCAGCAGCTGCAATTAGAGTGTCCCTGGTTGCAAGTATACTTTCAAAACAGTAAGAAAAGTTATCTTTAACAACAATATGCCAGATATCAGACTCCTTAAGAACATAGCTTGTAATCCAGTGAATCCACTTGCCAGAATTGGTATAGGATAGCAAATAAACCCATTTACTCAGCATAACATTATTCCAAGAAGGGAAGTCCTTCACATTAAACCCACCAGCAGAGAAAGGTGCAGAGATTTGTTTCCAGCTTTTAAAAACCATTCTCCTTTCCCCAGCAGAGATCCCCCCAAAAAAAATCCTTACATAGCTTAGTAACTCTTTTAATAACATGTTGAGGTAGAATGATGCAGGAACTCCAGAAATTAACTAATCCAAAAATTACTGAGTTAATGAGCTGCAATTTCCCAGCATAGGATAAATGATGATTAGACCAGTGGTTCATCACTTTCTGAACTTTGATGATAAGAGGATCAAACATGGAGTGAGTCACTCTAGAAGTGTTTAAAGGCAGTCCTAAATATCTGAATGGGAATGTACCCTCTGAAAAACCAGTAGCATGAAGAATTGCCTCCTTGATAGGAGGACTAACACCTCCAAAGTAGATATTAGTCTTCTCAGGATTGGCATGAAGTCCAGACACTTTGGCAAAGTCAGTCAAAAGCTTAGACACAGCAGAAACAGAAGGAAAATCTCCCCTAATAAAGACCATAAGGTCATCAGCAAACACAAGGTGAGTGAGATTAATTCTGTGACACTTTGGATGATAGGAAACATTATTGATGGAGCACACTTTTCTCAATAATCTGGACAAGACCTCCATGCCCATAACAAAAACATAAGGAGACAGAGGATCTCCCTGCCTTATACCACTTGCACCATGGAAATAACCAGTAATATCACCATTAATCTTAAAAGAGTAGCCAGGATTAGATATAAATCCCATGACCCAATCACTAAACTTCTGAGAAAAACCAAACAGCTTAAGAAAGTTAGAAATGAAGGCCCACTGTAAGAGTCAAAAGCCTTTCTAATATCAACTTTAATGAGACATCTAGGAGAGATATTCTTCCTCCCATAACCTTTCACCAAGGCTTGAGAAAGCATGATATTCTCAAAAATATTTCTACCAGAAATAAAAGCAGCCTGTTCATCACCAATAATAGAAGGCAGCACTTTCTGAAGTCTATTTGCTAAAATTTTACTAATCACCTTATAAAAGACAGTACATCAAGAGATAGGTCTGAAATCTAGCACAGACTCAGGAACAGCTTTCTTAGGTATAAGAGAGATAATAGTGGAGTTTGCTTGCTTAGCCATTCTGGAAGTTTTAAAGAAGGAGTAGACAGCCTTACTAAAATCCATGCCAACAATAGCCCAAGCAGATTTGAAAAAACCAGCAGAAAATCCATCAATTCCTGGACTACTATTAATGTCCATACTAAATACAGCCTCTTTGATTTCTTTAAGAGTGAGAGGAGCATCAAGGAGAGCACAATCAGTAAGAGAGACAGTATTACCAGAGAGATCAAAACTGTCATCCTAAGAAATAACCTCAGAAGTTTGACCAAGAAGAGTTTTATAATAGTTCTGGAAAGCTTCATTAATTTGCTCAGGCTCAGTACAAATATTTCCATGAACATCTTTAACAGCTCCCAACTTTTGTTGATGTCTTATGTCAGCAAGTTTATCAAAAAAATATTTGGAGCTACAATCAGCAGCTTGGAGATGCTTGATTTTAGCTCTCTGGTGCAAGAAGCAGAGTTCAGAAGACTTTAGAGAGGTATATTCTTTTATTTTTTGTTGCTCCTCAGAAATAAGATCAGAAGAAAAGGGGTTCTGCTGGAGCCTAACTTGGCAGTCAGTAAGGTTGGCCTTAGCAGTTTTCACTCTTTGAGATAGATGAAGAAACTGTTTTTTGTGGAAGGCAGATAAGACATGTTTGACAGATTTGAGTTTTTCAAAAAAACAATAAACAGGACTCCCAAATTTGTTTGTTTTCCAAGCATCAGAAACAATGCTAAGGTAATCAAGATGGTCAATCCAGCAATTAAGAAAACTGAATCTCTTCCTAATTTGCCTTGTTTCAGTGACATGGACAATAATAGGAGAATGATCAGAAATGCCAGATTCATGAAAATGAGCAAAATAATGGGGCATAGCAGAGATCCACCTAGCATTTGCTAAAGCCTTATCAATTTTGGACCACACTCTAGTAGAAGACTCTTGCTTATTGGTCCAGGTGAAGTCACAGTCTGTACAGGCTAAATCATCCAAATTACAAGAAGAGAGATAGGAATTGAAATCCATAAGTAATGAACATTATGAGTGTCTTGGATTTTTTCCAGAATGTTCAAGAAAATGAAATCCAAATTTTAAAAATATTTTAATTTAATTTGAATGGTTTTCATATAAATTGTTGTTTTAAGGTCAAATATGAACAATTATTATTATAACAAGTTAAGTTAAAGTCAATAATTAGTGATGACTAATTTTTGAAACCTAATTGAGTTAGGATAATTAACTTGGACTAAAATTTGATATTAGTATTATTTTGCGATTTCTAATGGGTTAAAATCGCGTATTTCCATAAAACCAGAACTATATTACGATAAATGTTAAATAGGGCGATTTGGCACATAAATTTGGCACAATATTAAAACAATTATGTAATTTTATCTTAGTATGGCCTTAGTTTTTAATCGATATTGCCCGAAATGAATGGGAATATTGATTCGGTTGTAATTTATGTGATCTCGTATCACCGTTTTGTAATTTAATAGATTTAAATTTTGTTACAAATGTATAATATGAATAGATTTGTATTTTATTATTTGTAATCTTGGCGAATCCTAAAGACGGTGGCAATCGGAAAGGCGTTTCGATCAAGACGATGTTATCCTAAAGACGTGTCACATGAAGTTCAAGGGACCAATGTAGTTTGTTTCCGAATATGTAATATATTATTAGATTTTCTATTTTAGGAAAGGCCATACTAGGAATTTTTATTGCTTCACGTTTTAATATGTTGCATGCTTTGCCAAATCGCCATAACAACAAATGCATATCATATCGAGTCATCGACCGTGTCAATTATAATTATCGATAATTCAACTTTTTAGCTAACTTAAATTTGATAGATAATAAATTGACAAGACCTTTACATTTCAAAATTGAGACTTAGCCTTACCAAAAAGTAGAAACCCATGACCCCCGGCTTCATAAGAGTAAAATACGATTTTTCGGGGCACTTTTATTGACGTCGGGTAAGTGGGGTAATAAATGGTTATTACACTTCGAAATTTGGTCGATCTCAACGAAAGTATTAGCGACCGTAGCCGCAACAAGTTCGGGCTAGAGACGAAATTAGCGTAATATCATCGACCAAGAGTTCTAATTGTAGAATCGGTTAAGAAAGTTAACCCACCGAGTTATATTAAGGAAAGTGTAGAGGGCCCGTTGGCTCACACTGAAATTAATATGAATTTCGTGTCTTGGAATCGTTTATTATAGTTGGGTAAAGGTCACTATACAAATGCTTAACTTGTTTTATTTACAAGTTTAATTAAAACGATAAATGTTTATTTTCCCACTAGTTCGTTGTTTTAATATTGTTCTATATCTTTATTTCAATTTAAATACGATATCATTTCGATTACTAATTCTCCGTTAAAACACCATTACAAAAGACAAAGTTGCTTTTTCCTTCTAATCGTCGTGTTAAATTGTAATGATCTCTTCTGAAGAGTATAGATAGAAGTCATTCAAAAGAATTTTTGATTCTTGGCTATAATATCTACTTACAACAAACGATTCTTTATTCGTATAGCTCACGGAATAGTTTCTCATGCACTTAAATTGCTTAAGTACTTGGAAACGCTAGATCCAATTGGTGATTAAATTTGTTAGAAATCATAATTAACCAAATACCGCAATCACTTCAATAAACGTTTTACCTATTATGGCGTAAACTACGAATAATTTGAAGAGTAGTCTTCGTGGGATTCAAATTTGCTTGCATAAGCAAAGATTCATTGAAGTGCGTGGGAGCATTATCTTAATTGTTAAGAATAGGACGAGGTTCAATAAGGAAGGAAAATTTGGATGATATAAGACAAGGTAAAGGTAAAGTTATTGGGAATAACAACGCTAAACCTAAGATATCAATCCCGACCGATAATGTTTCCATTTTTGAAGAAAATACCCCAATTTATTAGAGAATAGACAAGTTAGTTGTGCGACACCTAACACGACCTTCTTCTTTAAACATCTATTTGATTGACATTACTTTTGCTAGTATCTTCGTCAATATTTGATACCAGCGGTGGTTCTTATCATTGTATTTGATACAAGAAATGATAATGATATGACGAATAGCATTGAATAATGGCGACCTACACAAAAGGATGAAACTAGAGTTGTTGTCATTATGAGACATGTTGATGTCAATGTGTACTCGATCTAGTTTTAATTTAGAGTTGTACCTTAATTGAGATTATTATGTGCATAAACTCTAAATGAGAATATAATTTTAAGTTTGTGCTTAAAACGCAAATGAGGTTTCACTTTGGTGATCACAAGTGTTGTATCCTCATTTACCATGAATTGGTCTATGGCTAGCCCATATACATCATTGGTAATTTTATTCTAAAACAAAACTAGAATGATATATCATATAGATTATGAAAGACTTGATTTGGTAACCCAGATCAAATCTTAATTCTGGAATGATAGACGCATTATATCACGAGAGTTAGTTAGTACTCTTTTAAACCATTAGATTGTTAATCTTATGGTATGTGCGTATCTTGTATTCAAAGCAAGATGTCTCATGCTCTTTTGTATAAAGAAGATCGAGCATGTGAATCATTGATCCAGAAAGGTTAATCATTACTTCTTTTCTCTTACCAACGATTTAGGTTGACACCAATGTGTTCACTTAATAAGGTATAAAGAGAAATCTTTGAAGAAGTTCAAAGAGTTTCAATATGAAATAAACGAACCGATAGATTATAAGATCAAGACTCACGATTAATCGTAATGGGAATATCTAAGTGATGACTTTGATATACACCAAAGGAAATGTGATATAGTATCACAAAGTTAACCTAACATAGCCTTCATTATGGGATAATAAAAATAAATCAAACCCTATTCAATATGGTTTGGACTTTATCAAGTTAATTCAGTGCTTGATTTAATTTGGGGATTTTTATCATTTTGTCTGTTATTTATTTCTCTTGCTAAATCAAAACTCATCTGAACAGTCAAGATCATTTCATATGAGATATGAAAAGGTATAATACCATGTTTATAAGTTTTTCAAAAGAAACAAGTGCTATTTGTCCTACATAATATCACGAGGACAAAGGTTTTGTGGCTCGTGATACTGTCTTTCTAGAATAAGGGTTTAATTCTAGAAGACATAGTGGGAGAAAATGTTCAAGAGCCACAAATGAATTGTATGTTGCAAGAAATTAATCCTTCTCGACAACACTTGGATATTGTTTCTTTAAAACCTAGGAAGTAAGGTTGAACTCATATCTTGTGAAGATGATGAATTCATGTTGCTTTTAGAAAGTAAAGAACCTATAACTTACAAAGAGAATGTTCTAAGTCGCAACTCCAAATAATGGCTTGAAGCCATGAAATCCGAATTGAGAGAATATGAAAATATTGTGAATATTTTTGAGCTACATTGGCGGCAATGGTTTTGCACCAATGCTTAGGCCTATTCGGATCCTCTTAGCAATTGCATTTCATTATAATGAAATTGTGGGGAATATCCGTATATTCACCCTTAAAATTTAGGACTATAACGAAATTTTACATGTGAGTATCGTCATAAAATGAAAACATAAAACGAAAACAATGAATAGATGCACAACCTTTGGTCCTTGCGTAAATGGCCTAAGAACAAGGAATCAAACTAGATTCCCTCCTATGTGTTACACCCAAGACCGCGTGAGATGATTCCGCTTGTGCTAGAAAATGTCCTCCGATTGCCTTGCAATATCGGGAGGACTCTTGTGAGTTTTGGTGATGTGAGATCTAGGTTTTCAGAGAAAGATGCTCCAAAAACCTAATTCTTGTGAAAATGATTGAGTCGTCGACAAAAGGAGAGATCCTCTCCTTATTTCGACCCAGGTAGCTAAAATGTATGATGCGGGTTTTAATTATAAATCGTCTACGTGATGTCAGATATTAATGTGTCGCCTCGCCACATTTTGCAGTCGATACATTAATAATGGTCTGACAGTAATAATGACGATATTGTATAATTAACACAATTAATATAACTGCTTATATTAATATACGAATTAGACATTTAATCCGTCTAATCCCCATTTTATACATCTAATTAAATATAACCGTTTATATTTAATTTACGAATTAATCATGTAATTCGTCTTAGCTAAAATTATTTAATCCGTATTAAATAATAAACTCAACATCACATTGACTAATTTTACAGTCAATCACTCCGACTAACCGTTTAGTCGTATTCGGCATAAATATGACTGTATTTTCATACCGTCACATCTCTCAAACGTGTCCTATAGGTGTGACTTATAGGGACCAGTTGATCACCGTCATCCGTATGACAATAACGTCAAACTTATCTAGCAAGCCAACCGTTATTGATAAACGTGGATCAACTGATAATAATACAAAAGTATACCCTGTGTTCCTCTGAGAGTTTCAATAAAATTATTGCACTAACTGTGGAGGACACCAGCCCCAACAATCTCCCACTTGTCCGTACAAGTGTATGTGCAATAACGTTATCGCACTAACTGTGGAGGACACTCGCTCCAACAAACTCCCACTTGT
>JAGPOY010004223.1:12376-24541 GCA_018983105.1 Silene uniflora | reverse complement strand
TAGAAGGCATGATTAAAATTATAAAAGTTGAACAAAGAATAATTGTACTTGAATAATTAATAAACAAAGAAAGATTAGCAATAGTACCGTAGTAATAATAAAGAACAAGTTTAAGATCCGAAACGATAATAATAAAACTAAACTAAGGAGTTTTTAGGGTTTTAAAACTAATAAAAGCGTAAATAATAATAATAGGGTAATTAAGTATTTATACTAAAATATAGACCGGCTTTAGAAAATCGGGAAATCATCACGAGGGACCCAAACTCGATCGAGTTTGATGTAACTCGATTGAGTTGTCTCAGCGCGTAATTCCTGCTTCGCGTAATGAACTTCAAACGGCCGCCATTTCTTCGTTACTTGTCCGAATCAAGCGATTTTTGTGGTATTGGAAAGCTATGAGAATAAGCTTTAACTTCCAATTGTAATCACCTGATTAGAATTTGCAGAACTCGAGATATGGCTCTTCAAAGTAGGTACTAGTTATATGAAGCTCTTCTTTTGCTCGCCTAGCTTCCTTACTTCTACGCTTCTTCAATTCTCTTCCTTTATTTTTCCTAGATTTTCGTACCATGCTTCGTGTGTTCGTCCATGCCAACTCCGTGATGCTCATTATAGTCTTTTGCTCCACAAATACTCCATATCTGCATTAAAACACCGAAATGCGGAAGTGTCTCATTCTAACATAAATGGCATGTAAATAGTTTAATTTAGCACGAAATCCATATCAAAAGTATTTAAGGGGAGGCATATAAATGTATATAAACTTGACTCATCAAAATCCCCCAAACCAATCCTTTGCTTGTCCTCAAGCAAAACATCACACACATTACAAAATGCAATCATAGAAATGGTGAAATAAATAACTCGGCGCTAATGTTAGTGCACATACAAATCCCATGCTATCCATATCTATAACAAAGTAATGACCAAAGATGTACCAATAAAACAAATTCAAAGGTACGGGTAATAGAAAACATAGCTCAAGTCTCAAGATTTATATGACAGTGCAATATAGACAATAACCAAATACCTTTCGACCTTGCAGGACAAAATATAGTCGGATTCTCGCGGATTCACTCATGCTCATAAGTATATGTAAGGGTGAGTTATATGTAAGATAGAAAGAAATAAGAACACTCACTCGACTTATGAAACATGCATGCAATCTAATGTTATATAGATTTCCCCAACTAATATGCAATCATAATGCAGACAAAAGTACATGTATCAAGGACAATAAAGATGGCAAGTGGGCAAAGGTAGAAGCTGTTTGTGCCAAAGCACGTTATGGATATGTGAGGCTAAGACGGTATTCGCGACGCTAAATTAAAACCAATTCCCCAATAATAAGCGTAAACCAACCCACTAGAGAAATTATCTCAACATTGACAATGCATGAGAGGTATGAAATACTCTCCAAATTTGCATTAGACTCTAGTAACCATCCTTTCGATCCCTTAACAAAACCAAATGAAGCATCTTTTTCTCTTTTTCTTTTTTTTCTTTTTCTCGATTTTTTTTTGCGTCATATTTTTTTTCTTCTTTTCCATCATAAGAGATACAACACAATTGCTTAATAAATATTCTACTACACCCACAAACGACGATATTAGTCCCAATCCCAACCATAGTAGCAAAATAGGCATGAAAAGTAAGCAACTGCGACTCTCACGATATTAAAAGCAATTTCTACCTAAAACAAGAGGAATCCCCCAATTTGAGTTAGGGTTAGGAAAATGGGGATTAATGGGGATTTAATGGATGAAATCAAAGAAAAATAGGTAGAATACTCATAGGCTATCGCACACCTATGCAAAAATACCCTAGAGTACGACAAATAAATGTAGTATATAGGGGTCGAAATCCACAAGGAAGTTAGGTAGTTCTATTATAATGCTATGGGTAGTCTTTCTATCTAGGTCGATTTAACGATTGGTTTGTTTGTTTGATTGGTATAAAAAAGATACAAACAATACTAGAAAGCATCTAGGGATTTCGGTTGAACATGTAAAAGTCGTGAATGCATATGATAAACATGAGATTATATAATATTGTTCAATTGTTAAGGTTTAAGACACCCGCCTCTCGACATTAGCATCATCAACCATAGAAATAGAATGGTCTAATTGATCTCTCGATATGATTAGGTCACTCTACTTAACACATGCAAAGTCCTACTCAAGTACCGTGCCTCTCGGCATATGGAACGAGGTAACTCACTTAACCAATGTTCGTGCGCTTTAAACATAGATTAATCTTAACCAAAACTAACATGTGATAGAAACATTATGAACAACATTTTGTATCTACTAGTTATGTCATATTGCAAACACTTTTTATTACATGTCTCCCCTAGTCCCTAGACTAGAAAATTAGCTAGTCATGCTAAGATTAAAACTAAGAGAAAATAATATAAAAAACATAAGTATAATAAATGAAGAATTACGATTACCGAATTAAGAAAATAGAACTTGTAATGGAAGAACATAAACCAAATAACCCAATAAAACTTGAAATGAAACTTGTATTAAGAACTTGAATTGAAATTGTTCAACAAAGGAAGGCTTAACTTAATTCTAAACTACAAGATTATAAGAGAAATATGATATGAAATGTGTAAACTATGCTATCGAAAAGGTGTAAATTATATGAGAAAAAGATGCCCAAGATGTCGTACAACACCTCCTATTTATATTAAATAGGAGATGAAACGTAAGAAACATAAAGGGGCAGAGAATCACCCCGTCCCGATCGGGAACAGGCCATCCCGATTGGGAACACCTTGATCTTGGTCAATCTTCTTAACTTCGTGCATTAATCACTGGGAATCCAATGTTAGCCCTTAATGATGCGATTTAATCCTCCGGTTAATGGCTTCAATTGGCTGAAGGATCGGTATGCGCAGCGGAAATAATAATTACCCGATCCTAATTGAGACCTATTGCATTCAAATTGATGTAAACAAAAGGGGTTAAATCACATACCTGGATTTAAGACGGATCAGCAATTAACTCTGAAAGTACAGAGTCTCTAGTGTATCCACACCGGGTCCGATCTACACTCACAACCCTTTGAGACGACTCGGAAAATATGAGACTCTTTGAGAAAACCCTTTTTCCTCTCTCTAACTTTATGGGGTGGAATAACTTATTGAATTAAAGCAACCCTTTCCAATTCCCCAAGACCATGTATTTATAGGGAAGAATAAAATAACTACCTTATTTTATTTCCTTATTTAAATACTATGGAATACTTTTCCTTTTATTAAACGTATCTTCTGTGTTAGCAGTTAATACAATAATATGTCGTCTAGATACTTTAATTATTATCAAATAATAATATAAAGTTATCTTAAGTGTCAAACGTCAACAAGAAGTGTGTGACCATCTAGGTTCAACGTTAAGCCAGTAGTAATTAATGTTACCGATTCGATTGGGTCTGCGACACAATTCCAACAATCTCCCACTTGACCCAGAGTCAATCGTCTTAATTACTAATCGAGGTTGGCGTCTAACAACACTCATCAACGACTGGATAACGTGAATATCAAACATCCAATGAAGACGAACCAGGTTAAGGGTAATGCATCATTTCCTTCCAACTTTCCAACTCCGGATCATCCTAGGGTATGGTTAAAACTGTCAAACCCTTTTAGATGACCACTATGTACCATGTTAATCACTATGGTCGGCGAATCGACTTCAAGAAACCCATTTCTTGAACCATTCATCTTTTTGGCCAAGGTGTTGATACAACCAATAAGATTAATGACAACATAGAGTTCAAACTCGTTACCTCGAGTTGATGGATTCCATCCGACTCACCACTAACTTCATAGGTACTCAATTACACCCAATAACCATTCAACTAGCATTTTTACACACTAGATGTCAGGCATCAAAGTGCAACAAGCATTCTATTAATTACAATGGTGATCTCAGGTCAAAAGAAAAATAATTACATTCACTCCTTATGAGAATTTCCAAATTGACAGTAAATAGGTAAAAACAACCATTTGGAAATCTCAAGTCGGTCAGTTCAATGATCATATCTCTATATGGTCATCTATACATACAACATAATGAATGAGATCCATTATATTCATCCGATGAATAGAGTTGTACACATATTGGCCTATCTGGATCATCAAAGTCTCTTTTGATAACCCTTGAACCAAGAACAAATTTAGATCAAACCCTCTAATACTCGACTCTCATTATTATAATCTCAATTATAATGTCAAGCATACAGTTTAAACAAGGACTTATCACATATAGTTCTCAAACACAATATGATAAAAAACAATGCCATTTTATTAATATCAATTAATAACGAAAACAATATGAAATGTGTTCTAACAATGTTGCATAACGATTGGGTCTAGAGCATAATTTCAAAAATCATCTCCCACTTGACCTAGAGCCAATCACTCATGAACCTTAATCCTATGCTCCACTTATGCTTGTCAAAATCCTTTGATCCAAGCGCCTTAGTGAAGGGATCTGCAGGATTTTCCTTTCCTTCTACCTTTCGTACGCGAACATCACCACGTTCAACAATTTCTCTAATCAGATGAAACTTTCGCAGAACATGCTTAGATCGCTGGTGTGACCTTGCCTCTTTGGCCTGTGCAATAGCGCCGGTATTGTCACAAAATAAAGGAACACCTTCCTTTACCGAA
Source organism: Silene uniflora (assembly GCA_018983105.1). Classification (NCBI taxonomy): domain Eukaryota; kingdom Viridiplantae; phylum Streptophyta; class Magnoliopsida; order Caryophyllales; family Caryophyllaceae; genus Silene; species Silene uniflora. The sequence continues at coordinate 19,857 of JAGPOY010004223.1, read as the reverse complement.
GGAACTACACCAAGTTCAGTTAAGAACTTTTTAATCCAAACTGCTTCCTTAGCAGCATCACATGCAGCTATATACTCTACTTCAGTTACTGAATCAGCAACAGTGTCTTGTTTGGAACTTCTCCAACTCACTGCTCCACCATTTAAAGTGAAAACATAACCAGAGGTGGACTTGCTATCATCCTTATCTGATGCAAAACTAGCATCAGTATAACCCAAACAATTTAGGTCAGTATCTCCATAAATAAGGAATTGGTCCTTAGTCCTTCTCAAGTACTTAAGGATGGTTTTCACCACTTTCCAATGTTCCCCGCCTGGATCCTTTTGGTACCTACTCGATACTCCTAGCGCGTAAGCAACATCAGGCCTTGTACATGTCATGGTATACATGAGAGCTCCCACTACGCTTGCATATGGGACTTTACTCATGCGCTCTCTTTCCTCTAGGGTCTTAGGACAATCCTTCCTAGATAGAGAAATTCCAGTGCCTATTGGTAAATAGCCTTTTTTGGAATTTTCCATGTGATACCTTCTTAAGATGGTATCAATGTACATAGACTGGGAGAGTCCAAGCAACCTTCTTGATCTATCTCTATAGATCTTTATTCCAAGAATATAAGTTGCTTCTCCCAAATCTTTCATGGAGAACTGTGTAGATAACCAAGTCTTTGTCTCTTGCATGGCTTGTACATCATTTCCTATCAGTAAAATGTCATCGACATATAATACTAAGAAAATGATAACACTCCCACTAACCTTCTGGTACACGCATGACTCCTCCTCACAACGCACAAAATCGAATTTTTCAATTGTCGTGTGAAAACGGATATTCCAACTACGAGAAGATTGCGTTAACCCATAAATGGATCGCTGAAGCTTACATACTTTATTAGAAGCAGATGACAATGTGAAACCTTCAGGCTGAGTCATATAGACATCTTCCTTTAACTCCCCATTAAGGAAAGCTGTTTTCACATCCATTTGCCATATCTCATAATCGTAGTATGCAGCTATAGCAAGCAGAATCCGAATAGATTTGAGCATTGCCACAGGGGAGAATGTTTCTTCATAATCAATACCTTCCTTTTGATTATACCCCTTAGCAACAAGACGGGCTTTATAGATTTCAACCTTACCGTCTGCTCCAATCTTTTTCTTAAACACCCATTTGCATCCAATGGGTTTTATGTCTTTAGAGTTATCAACCAAAGTCCACACTTTGTTAATTCTCATAGACTCCATCTCGGATTCCATAGCCTTAAGCCATTTCTCATGATCTGGACTTGTCACAGCCTCTTTCAAGCACCTAGGATCATCATCGATGTGAGGAATATCATCAACATGATTGTCCTCATCATCTTGCACTAGTAGATTTAATCTATTTGGTGCATGACGTTCTCTAGTTGACCTTCTAAGAGACTCATGTACTACTTGATTCTCCGGTTGCTCAGGTTCCTGCGTTGATTCATTAATCAACCTATTTTCCTCAACACTTGAGTTTTGACCTGTTTGTGGCAACTGTAAGACATCAATTCATCAAATAAAGGTTGCTCGATTGGCATCTCATGCTCTTGAGTCACTGTTGATTCATTTGTATCTTTGATCTCATCATGATCTATTTCTACACCATGTCTTCCTCTTTCAAGGAATTCTTTTTCCAGAGAAGTTGCATTTCTGGCCACAACCACTTTGTGTTCAGATGGGTGATAGAAATAGTATCCCATGGTCTCTTTGGGATAACCAACAAATCTACATTTGTCAGATTTAGCTTCAAGCTTATCTGACCGCAGTCGCTTAACATAAGCAGGACAGCCCCAAATCCTCAAATGCTTAAGGTTAGGCTTACGCCCCTTCCATATCTCATATGGTGTTTTAGTGACCGCCTTAGTGGGAACTTTGTTTAATATGTACGCAGCAGCTTCCAAAGCATATCCCCAAAGGAAGATAGGAAGATCATTGAACCCTATCATGGATCTCACCATATCTAATAAGGTTCGATTTCTCCTTTCTGAAACACCATTATGCTGTGGCGTTCCAGGAGAAGTCCGCTGTCACAAGATCCCATCTTGTCTTAAATAATCAATGAATTCATCACCGAGATACTCACCTCCACGGTCAGATCTCAGAGCCTTTATATTCTTACCAGTTTGCTTTTCAACTTCACTACGAAATCTTTTGAACATGTCAAATGATTCTGATTTATGTCTCATTAGATAAACAAATCCAAATCTTGACATATCATCTGTGAAGGTGATAAAGTAAGAATATCCACCTTTAGCTTGAACTTTCATAGGCCCACATACATCAGAATGTATGAGTCCTAAAAGCTCACTGGCTTTTTCTCCAGTTCCAGTAAAAGGAAATTTGGTCAACTTTCCTAGGAGACAAGATTCACAAGTGTCATATGATACATAATCATATTGACTAAGACACCCCTCTCGGTGCAACTTGTTTACTCTTTTCTCACCAATATGACCAAGCCTACAATGCCAAAGGTAGGTTTGATTCCCTTGATTACTTCTCTTCCTCTTTTGGCCAGAAACAGTCATAACAGGACAAGTCACTAACTCAGGTAAAACATAAAGACCAAATTGCAAATAACCCTTCACATATAAATCATCACCATGATAAATAGAGCATTGGTTATTATAGAAGATTGTTCTAAATCCACTCTTGTCTAAAGACGAAATGGAAACAATGTTCGAAACAAACTTAGGAACATAGTAACAATCTTCTAAAGATATGGTCTTGCCATTAGGCATTACAAGAGAAATAGTTCCTACAGCTAGTGCAGAAACATTTGCTCCATTCCCAACTTGGAAGTTAACCTCTCCTTTCTTTAACCATCTATTGATCTTTAAACCTTGCAACATATTGCAAATATTAAAGCTACTACTGGTATCCAATACCCATTTAGTAGTATCAATAGTTGTCAAAGAAATCATGAAAACGTTTTTCACCATTGTCTTACCTTGTTTCTTGTCCTGCATTGTATCCTTATACACTGTACAGTTCCTTTTCCAATGTCCAATCTTCTTGCAAAAATAACATTTATCCTCAAATTCAGATCTTTGATACATCTTCTCAAGATGTGCAATAATCTGTGGAAGAGTCATATTTGCATATTGCCTCTGAAGTTCAGGACTCATGGAAGCCAAAATAATGCACTTTGCAGCAGTACTATGTTGAAAGTACGTTGCTTGTGCATCTAATGCACTTGCATTACTCTCCCCCTTTAGAGGTGCTACATTAGCGGGCCTATCGATCACATCGATTAACTTTTCATGCATGAGAACACTTCTCAGGTGTCGGTACCAATCATCAAAATTGTTACCAGACAGTTTGTTAGCATCAAGAATGCTTCGCAGTGAAATATTTGACATTAGAGAAATCTGAGGTTACGAAGGAAAAACAGAAAATAAGAACACAAACATATATCATTAAGACATGGACTTTATCTAAATGATAACAATAAAATTTAAAACATGAATGAGCCCCTTGGTAGTCAAGTCGTTTCCCACCCATAATTAAAGTTCTGGTACATTACCAAAAATATTTCATCAAATGAAATTAAACAAGACTCTATACTTAATAGTCTCCTGGTAGTCAGGTCGTACCTATTAACATAGTTGAGTTTATCCATCCTTGTGACAGAAAATTAGTTAACCTCATACCCTCCGGGTAGTCCAGACTATAGGTATAAAATTAAGTAACTTTTCTTCACACTCGTATCATATACAATAGACAATATTATTTATCTTTGAACTACAAGTCCCCTGGTAGTCAAGTCGTACCTTGCAAACAAAAATAAATTTTATCGACTACTTTGATGGAAAAGTCTCTTTGACAAAATATCGTGTATTTTATCAATTACAAGAACTCAATAATTTTTTTTTCACAAAATCTCATTGAAGACGCATCATATCCGTGACAAATGAAGACGGATATCATTTCCTCTCACAAAATACTCATCAAATGTAAGTGGGGGAGCACATGGGGGGTGTCCACCTTGTCCCCTCTACCCATTTCCTCTCACAAATTACCCATTGCAAGATCCGACCCGTCTTCAGCAAGACTTTTTGTTTTTTTTTATTGGTCAAGACTTTAAATTATTAAAACAATTTTAATAAACAAAAGTGGTCATATCTCATAAGATCGTCAATAACAATTATTAACACAGACAATAGCTATCAAACGATATAAATAATAGTCAACTTTTATTGATAAACCTAATAGTCCAGCAACTGACCCAATCGGCAAATTACAAACAACAAAACGGAGAAGACCAATTCTTGTAGTTGGTGATAATTTGCGAGAACAATATTTACAAGGCTGGATTTAAAGAGATCAGATTTAATAATCTACCAAGTTCACGCAATACCAAATAAATTGAAACGATTTCAATAACAATACTTAACAATGATTGAAGCATGCGAGATTCGTGCAACTTGGATGAAACTTTAAACAAACAAACGCATAGTGATGTACGAAAAACTCTTATAATCTCACCTGATAACCATTATCAGGGAACAAAACAGCTCGGAATTATAAAACATATGATGACAATGTTTCGAGAACGATTCTCTTGCCCAATTTTACATACAATTTAAATGCAAAATTGGCTCTGATACCAATTGAAGGATCGGTATGCGCAGCGGAAATAATAATTACCCGATCCTAATTGAGACCTATTGCATTCAAATTGTTGTAAACGAAAGGGATTAAATCACATACCTGGATTTAAGACGGATCAGCAATTAACTCTGAAAGTACAGAGTCTCTAGTGTATCCACACCGGGTACGATCTACACTCTCAACCCTTTGAGACCACTCGGAAAATATGAGACTCTTTGAGAAAACCCTTTTTCCTCTCTCTAACTTTATGGGGTGGAATAACTAATTGAATTAAAGCAACCCTTTCCAATTCCCCAAGACCATGTATTTATAGGGAAGAATAAAATAACTACCTTATTTTATTTTCTTATTTAAATACTATGGAATACTTTTCCTTTTATTAAACGTATCTTCTGTGTTAGCAGTTAACACAATAATATGTGGTCTAGATACTTTAATTATTATCACATAATAATATAAAGTTATCTTAAGTGTCAAACGTCAACCCGTAAGTGTGTGACCATCTAGGTTCAACGTTAAGCCAGTAGTAATTAATGTTACCGATTCGATTGGGTCTGGGACACAATTCCAACATTAGCATCCTAAGAACTTTTAGAATCTCATGCTCTTCAACAACATTATGGACTTGACATTGGGCTTGACTTACATTTGACTCCCTCTTGCAATTTCTCCATTGATCCAACACGTCCTTCATGCAAACCCATGCAAATCACAACACTTTGTCGAATCTTTGCTCTTGACTTAGCCTTGTTCATCTAGTAGCTCTTCTTGTAATAGTTTAGCTCCTAAAAGCTCATTCTCCTACAAAATATGTCAAAACATACAAAAGCAACTAGAAACACAATATTAGCTTAAAAACACTAAGATAAGTGCTAAATAACATGTAAATTAGAGCTAATACAAGGGGTTAAAATATATAAATTAAGCACTTATCAAATACTTACTTGTTGATGTAGTAGGATGAACAAACCTTTAGATCTTGATGTTTATGGAAGGATTTGAGTATGTTTTAAGGAAGAAGGGAAGAAAAATAGAGAAGAAGGAGTAAGGAGTGTAACGTCGAGCTGTTAGAAGTGAATGAGTACTTAGTCTATTTTCCACTTTACCCGAAATGAAATAAGGTGCAGCAAAATACAAACTCACGTCCCCGATCGGGGTTGACCGAATCTGGGTGGACTTTCTTCCGTTGCGTATTAGTTGAATTAGCTTCCCGTTCTTGATAATTACGCCCCGAACGGGGCTTAAGCATGGGGAAGCGTGCTAAAATCAATTTGTCCTTCTTCTTTTCTTCCAACACCTATAAAACACAACTCAAAACATTTAGCTAATTTAGAAATTATTACTAATTATAATTAAAACATTAAATTGCGTAAAATTAAAAACATATTATATAAAACACAGGTTGCCTCCCGAGAAGCGTTGGTTTAACGCCCCGCACGACGCAAAGGATACGGGGGGAGTTACTTCTCCGAAGGTAGAGGAGCCATGAAGACTTCATCTACAATGCCGACAAAGGCATTCTCGTGGTAGACCTTTAAATGATGGCCATTGACTTTAAATCGCTCCCCATTGGTGGTCTCTATTTCAACGGAGCCGAGCTTGTTGAGCTTTGTGACGGTATACGGACCGGACCACCTAGACCTCAACTTTCCCGGAAATAGCTTGAAACGGGAATTGAACAACAATGCTTTGTCTCCGATTTTGAACTCCTTCTTGAGTATCTTCTTATCATGCCACCTCTTTGTCTTCTCCTTGTAGGGACGGGAGCTTTCATAACCTTGTAAGCGGAATTCATCAAGCTCATTGAGTTGCAATAGACGTTTTTCATAGCTTAGCTTGGCATCCATATTAAGCTCCTTGACCTCCCAATAGGCCTTGTGTTCCATCTCAACGGGGATATGACAAACCTTTCCATAGACCAACGTATATGGTGAGATACCAATAGTTGTATTAAAAGCGGCATGATAGCCCCCCAAGGTATCATCTAGCTTCATGCTCCAATCTTTCCTCGACTTGGCAACAACTTTCTCAAGTATTTGCTTGAGCTCACGATTTGACACTTCGACTTGCGGCCACTTGTTTGTGGATGGTAGGCCAAGCCTCTTCTATGGATTACCCCATACTTTTCTATCAATGCATCAAGTTGTTTCTCAAAGTGAGTACCACGATCACTAATGACCGCTCTAGGCACCCCAAATCTCGGAAAAATGATTTTCTTGAACAAGTTGACCACGGCTCGGGCATCATTGGTGGAAGTAGCAATTGCCTCTACCCATTTAGAGACATAATGAACAGCGACCAATATGTAGTGATTACCTTTAGACGAAGGGAATGGTCCTTGGTAAACAATACCCCACACATCAAACACCTCCACTTCAAGGATATTATTGAGAGGCATCTCATGCCTCCTTGAAATAGAGCCCGTTCTTTGACATGCATCACATGCCATCACAAAATCTTTGGCATCTTGGAACATAGTAGGCCAATAGAAGCCGGATTGCAACACCTTAGAAACCGTCTTGGATGGCCCATGATGACCACCATAAGGAGAAGAATGGCATCCTTTTAGCACCCCTTTCACATCCTAATATGGGTCACATCTCCGGAATAGCCCATCGGAGCAATGTTTGAACAAATAAGGATCGTCCCATAAAAAGAACTCGGCATCGTGCAAAAACTTCTTCTTTTGTTGATATGAAAGGCCATGAGGTAACTCCTTTCCAACTAGATAGTTGGCTCTGTCGGCATACCGTGGTGTGGGAGCATCCACCACCATAAGAGCATCATCGGTGAAAGAATCATCAATAGGTAAATTAATACCTCCATCATCATACTTCAATCGGGACA
>JAGPOY010004222.1:0-12166 GCA_018983105.1 Silene uniflora | reverse complement strand
TGCTCCTGGACGGGTGGACGTCCGACGGGTAGGGACCGTCTGGGAGCTCCTCTTCAGCATTACTTCATCTTCTCTTCTCGTTTCTTTGTTTCTTTCCTTTGTCATTTCACCTCCAATTCCTCCCATCCCGATTCTAGTCCTGCAAAATGAGACGGTGGGTCATAGTATAGGAATATGGAGGGTAAAGCGGCCTTATGGGCACGCAAACCTATGCAAAACGACATAAAACTCATAGAAAAGAAGTGATAAATGCGACCAAATAATAACATATCACCCGGCCATACCGATCCCCGGCAGACACAACAATCGACCGTCGTCGATATACCAGCTCGAAGCTGAGGACACAAGGTCAGGTCCTGCAGAACCCGCCTGGGCCTTATCACAGTACCTGTCTCACCTCCACATCCTCCAACTCCGGTGCAAATGCAATGCTCAACATACTATTACGATGCTCAATAAAACAAACCAGGCAACTATACTATAACATGTAAATCACCGATTCAGTCAACACAGTCACATAATATGATATCAAATCCAGTGTATTCCCCTACCTCAATAAAGCAGTAAAAAGCTAGCAGCAGATCAGAAGTACTCCACCCGGAACTCGCCACCTAAACATATACGTAATATAATTAATTACTTAACTATTCCCGTTCCCATAAACAATAGTTACTATAGATGGAAACCTTCCCAAATTAGAAGTTACTAAAAATAGAAGTTACCCAAAATAGAAAGTTTCCTAAAATGGCAGGTTTCCATAAATAGCAGGTTACTAAAAATAACAACTTTCCCGAAACAGAATCCCGTCACAGGGCTAAATACCCAAATCCGTAAATAATTATTTCCGTTAACAACAATAATGATAATAATAACAATTATCCTAATAATATTATTAATATTAATAATATTAATCACAATAATAAACTCGAGTTTTCTAAAAATAGAAACCCGACTCAAGCTATACACAAAACACGCCTAAACCCGACACTCACTCACGCCCTCCACTCGCCCGCCTAAAAATACACCACGCCACCACCTTCAACCACCGCCAACCACCAGGCGTAGCACCCACCTTGACCAGACTGCCGCCAACCACTCCTGTCACCGTCGACTCACGCCGGCGACCAGGAATCCATCGCCAACAACCCCCTGCTCGCAACCCCGACGCTGCAACCACTCCCAAACAACCCCTGTTTTGACACGCCTACCACCACAACCCGACACTACCACGACGCCAACCCACCACCACTGACACGACCGATGACCGACGATCTTGACACGTGTAGCGCCGTCGTTACGACCTCCCCCGAGTCCATAGTGGCACCACCCCAACCTACCTCGCCTGAAACCCAGAAAATCCGACTCTTGACAACCCCTCTGTCGACTGCCACCCTAGCCACCACCACACGCCACGAATACCACCCTAATTGCCACCAAAAGATGCGACTCGGGCCTATCTACCCATTCCCCTCACCGACGACCCCTGCAACAACCCACAAACATCACATAACTCCGATCAAAACAGCGACACAAAACGCAAAACAGAGAGCTTACCTACGACGGCCGTCGATCTGCGCTTTAACGGCAACCAGAACCGATCACGGCCACCACAAACGACCTCCCTGGACTCACGGCGAACCCTTCTTCCCTTGCCCTTAACGAAACCCGCGCGATTAGATGTTTAATGTGCTTGCGGCGTGGAGAAAGAGAGGATGATGATGATGTTAAGAAAAAATGACGGTAGGGAGGTAGGGTAGACGGGATTAGGGTTTTAAGGTGAAAGGGGGTGATTAGGGTTGGGTAAACTCGGGTGAAAGGGTTATGGGTAAATGAGTAAACCCGTTATCACATACTCGACCCAATTACCATATAAAATGTAATCCCGACTTAGCATATGCGATATAACGATACGATTAACTAATTACCAATAATATCGATAATATAAAATACGGGGTATTACAGTTAACTATTGAAAGATTAACTATATATGAGAATTACAAGAGAAATATTAAGAGGACTTTTTGTGTAAACTAAACTAAGGAATAAGGAAAGGTTAAGCTATGATAAGAGTGTAAGAAGATGCCCCATGAGTCGTATAACACCTCCTATTTATAGTAGAATAGGAGGTGTAATGTAACTTAGCATTGAAGAGCAAATTGTATATAGAAGAGGTCCGTCTCGATCGGGACCAATGGTCCCGATAGGGACCGTGGCTTTCCGGGGTCTTTTGCTTAATTGCCTTGTTAAATGTTGATGGAATCCAATGCTTAGCAAGAAGTGGTCTTTAATCACCCGATAAATGCCCTTTACTCCTTGCATTATCTCCCTATATGGTATGCTTCTCTTCTTAAGTTCCCTTTGACAATATGTAATATGGATTTGACTTCACTTTTGTAAAATGTGAATTAGTTGGTCTATCCATAATATTAATGTCATTGCTCCATTACTTGACCATTTCATTGCTTGCTTGACTTGTGTGTGGGCTTGACTTCTTCAATTAACATTAGTTGCAATTTTTGGTCCATCATTTCCCACCTAAATCCAATTAATCTCTTCAAGCAAGTCCACACTCCATACTCTTCTTAGCCTTAGTCTTCTAGTGCAACAATTTAGCTCATTTTGTAGTCATTTTAGCTCATTAAGCTAATTTCACCTACAAAACATGTCAAAACACAAAATACACTAGAAATACTAATATTAGCTCAAACAGTAATGATAAGTGCATAAAACCATGCAAAACAAGAGCTAACATAGGGGTAAAAGTCTATATAAATTGCACTTATCAAATGTAAAATTTCATTAAGCACAAACAGCTATTACAAGCTACTATTTTAAATACAAACATTTTCAATGTCTAACCTAGACATGTTACAACCATATGCAAACTACTCTTAGCCAATCTCAACCACGCTTACATATAGACAAGCTAAATTTAGTCTGCATCCAAGCCTTTACTTCGTGAGCAATTTTTTTGCAAAGTACATCAGGTCTAGTGACACAGTCCTCCAGCCTGACTTGATTCCTTTGCAGCCACACATGATACTTGATTGCCATCAACACACACGCTACCAGTGGAGATCCCCATTCCCAGTTCTTGTTGTTGCAGACGAGAGATCAAGCCCAATGCAAGTAGCCATTTCCACAGTCACCATCTTGATATACACACAGTTCTGAAACAGGTGCTCATGAGTTTCTATTTCATTGGCACAGATTAGGCATCTATCATCTGAAGAAATCCCCCAGGAACATAGTTTATCTTTCAATGTCAATGCCTCCCGTGCCACCAACCAACACATGAACTGGTATTTAGGTATACACCATTTGTTCCAAACCTGCTTATGCCACAGCACAGGTTGTAATCTCTGTCTTATCAACTCATAACCACTACTCACTGTATAACCCTTCCCATCCAGAAGCCACTCTTCATCAGAAAAACCACCAGACAACTTATATCACCAGAAAAACCACCAGAAAAATCTCTTGCTCTACAGACACATTTCCACCCCCAACTAATATCACCAGAAGGAGTATAATCAACCTAGTCTGAGCCTTTTAAGTAGATCTGGCTAATCCACTTTACCCACAACCTATCAGGAGAGTCATAAATCCACCAAACGAGCTTACCAACTGAAGCCACATTCCAGGCCAGACTATCTCTGATGCCTAGCCCACCTTCTTCCTTTGGAGAACAAAGCTTCTCCCAACTTACCTTTGGAACCCTAATAAACTCAGCATTTCCATCCCAAAGAAAGTTCCTGCATATAGAATTAATCTTGCGCAGCACACCCTTTGGAATGATAAAAATATTAACCCAATATGTATAAATGGAAGTGAGCACTGAGTTTACTAGTACTAACCTGCCTGCGTAAGATAATTTTTTGGAACTCCGCATATGAGTTATATAAATTAGTACTTCATAAATTTTTCAAATTTCTTATCATTGTATTTTGTTTTGAGGAAAAAAAAATTAGAACTGAAAGTTCATCAAGATAATTGAGTAATGTGCTGAAATGTATTTTATTGAAAATAAGTTAATGGCTTCGATTTATAAAAATTTTCAAATCTATTATGTCACGATAATTAACAGTTTTAGTTTTGTTTTATATCAATTTTATTTTAATATAGCTCGAAATTTTCTGAAAATAATATCATTTGATGAAAATATAAATAGTTTAATGAAATATTAGTTTCTTTATTAAAGAGAATGCATTTTATTACCATTTGCATTTAGCTTCCTTATTTAGAAGATGCCTTTTGGAGGGAAAATGTTTCAGAAGTCTTATTCTTTTAGTTAATAGGAGATGATCAATTAAATTGGAATGAAGAGTAAATGAAAAATAAATAAAGGGGTATAATAGTCATTTACGTCCATAAAAGAGTAAAGCTCGTCCTTGAATGAGCACCGCCCTAATAAAAAGTTTACAGTTTATAAGCAAATAAAATTAATCTTAAGCTTGCGAGATTAGTTTAGGATTATCCTTGCGAGGCTGAGTTATAGTAAATCGAGTTATAACCTTGCAAGGTTATAGCGAGAATTATCTAATCTATCCCTGATTCCCTGTTCTTCCTTTTCATTTCACGAGATTATCACACAACTTGCAACAATTAATTCTGCTGCACATAAACGTTACAATTAACAAACAAATCGACATAACTCTACATCACTTTTTGTCTTGCAAAAGAAAATGACTCATATTTGTATCAAATTTATTAAAAGAAACGTAGTTTATTTTCGCAGTACGATTTTTACTCATTTCAGTACTTTTTTCACCAAACTTTCCATTTGTCTATGCTTCACCAAAAAACATCAAACTTTTTTTTTTTTGATAAGGTAAGAAAACTAGGTTGATCCTCTTGTGTAGGACCAACCTATCTCATCATTTCGAATGAGTGAGGTAAGTTGAAGCCACCGGCTATCAAACCACCTCGAAAGAGTTGGACACGAATGTCCAATAGAAGCCATGAAGTCAGCAACCTTGTTGGCTTCACGAAAGAAATGTTTAATTATCACTTCATCGAGCAAATGAAGGTCTAATTTCACATCCTTAATAATACTAGAGATTTCCCACGAAATTTGCCAAGTACTACGGAGTGAGTTAATAACACATAAATTATCACCTTCCACAATTAACTTTGAGATTCCTAATTGTTTAGCGGCTAAAATACCTTCTTTTAAAGCGAGTGCTTCCGTAACAAGAATACTATTAGATCCGCACTTTTTTGCTCCTAACAAAACGACTTTACCATTATGATCTCTTATACAATATCCTAAAGCAGCTTTATTACCTTCTATTCTCGAACCGTCAAAATTTAGCTTTAGGAAACCGTTTCTCAGGGCCGGCCCTAAGGGGTGGTTACATGGGCAAATGACAAGGGTCCAAGATTAGAAAGGGCCCATGAGGGTGGAAATAGAAGTCAAATAAAGTTTGTTACATGTAGACATCAAGATAAGCTATGTAGTCTAGTGGTGATGCTATCTTGCAAATGAATTGGAGGTCTGTGTTCAATTCTTTATGGGTTCTTTTTATTTTTTATTTTTATTTTTATTTTTATTTTTTAAGAATTCAATACAATTATAGGCCCATGATCCATACATTTAGTCATTTACTTATATTTTAGCGGCCCATTTAATTAAAATAAAATATTACCATGCTATTAAGATTTAATTTGTACAAATTATAAATTCAATGGACTCATCTAATGGAGGCGGAGCTAAATCTAAAATTTGAAAAAAAAATCTATCTTTTGCCTTTTTTTGACGATAAAATGGTTAATGAAAAATTTAGTGATCGTCAAAAATCAACCTTATCTTTAAAATTGAGAAAAAAAAAATTAGTGTTCTCAATATTGGACAATAACATATGAATAACTTGAGCAAAATTTTTTAACGAATTGGGGCCCCTTTTTACCGCTTTGCCCAGGGCCTCCAGATGCTCAGGACCGGCCCTGCCGTTTCTAGGTTTCTCCCAACAGATTTCTTCTTTACTAGAGTTGATTCTAGTTGGCTTTTCTTTTTCGGGATTGTTTAGATTCTTATGTCTAGTCTCATTCCAGTTTTTAATGCTATTATTACATAACATAATAATTTTGCTGATATTGATATGAGCATTTCTTAAATATAATGTCATTTCTATAAAACCATGCATTCCACCAAATAAAAATAATTTTAGTGAAATCATCTCTTGGAATTAAGTCTTTGAGATAATTGAGTTTCACAAGAAAACTTTGACTTATAATATTATCATACTTTGACAAAAAATTGTTAAAGCTAACAATATTCATGTCATGGATAACCGAACCAATTAAGGGACATTCGTAAAAGAAATGATCTTTATTTTCAATATGATGGTTGCATAAAACACAATTAGGTGGGACATTAATATGACTTTTAAGAAGTCTCCCTTTCGTTGGGAGACCATCAACACAACTTTCCAAAGGAAAAATTTTAACTTTGGAGGAATATTCAATTTCCAAATCCAGTGAAATTCACATTTTTCAAGACTGATCAAACAAACCTTATGCTAACCATGTTGCTGTTCTGGTAGAAAATTTTCCATCTACGGACAACCCCCAAAGGAGGGTATCCGGAATATCATTATGTGGCAATGGAATATTAGCAATCTGATTAACAATATCGTTGTTCACTAAAGTGGATAATTTACAGACATCCCATTGTTTATCAGAGGTTATAAAATCTTTAACCAAAAGATTAAGACCACGAGTACTATCATCACCAATATTACTGGTAATTGGGTATGAAAAAACCCAATTGTCAGTCCAAAATTTAATATTGCTACCATTCCCTACTTGCCATCTCAATCCTTTTCTAAATAGAGACCGAAGACTCATAAGTTTACGCCATTGCCAGGAAGAGACTGAATTAGGCTTATGATCAAAGAGTGAACAATTTTTCAGGTATTTTTTAGTAATCACTTTGACCCATACGCTTTCCTTATCCATAAGAATTTTCCATAAAAGTTTCATTTGAAGAGCTTTATTAGCTGCTTCAGAAGGTTTTATCCCCAGTCCACCAGCCGATTTCGGTAGAAAAATTTTATGCCAACCAATCAAATTAGGCGAGCGCTGAGAATGATTCTTATTCCAGAGAAGTCTCGATTAATCTTATCTAATCTATTATGGATGGATGAAGGAAGGAGGAAGCTTTGCATTTGAAAAGTTCCTTTCGCTGCTAAATTAACATTTACCAAAACTAACCTACCCGCTTGCGATAATGAATTCGCTTTCCATTTCGATAATTGAGTGCAAGAAGATTGAATAATACTTTCAAAGGTATTTTTAGTCACTCTACTGTCAATTATAGGACATCCTAAATATTTACCTAAATGAGCTTCTTCGTTCATACGAAGAATACCCCTAAAAGATTCACGAAGAGAGCGATCAATATTTCTAGTGCACTGAAAAGTAGATTTGTCAAAGTTAATAAACTGTCCTGATATCGTGCAAAATTTACCTAATATAGACTTAATAGTTCTACAACTCTGATTAGAGGCTTTTGCGAAAATGATAGTGTCATCCGCAAAAGTAAGAAATAGAATTTTCTCCACCCCGGCTCCAATTCTAATACCAATATCACTAGAACTAAGGTCACTATTTTTTTTGTAGTGATCTCGCTAAAATTTCGGCGCACATAATAAATATGTACGGCGAAAGCGGGTCTCCCTGTCGAATACCTCGAGTGGGTCTAAAGACATCTCCTGGTGTTCCATTTACCAACACAGAGAAAGACGCCGTTTTTATACATTCCATAATCCAAGAAATCCACTTAGCATTAAAACCCATTTGCTTAAAATTTTCCTCAATAAAGTTTCATTCTAGTCGGTCGTACGCTTTCTCCATATCAAGTTTAATTGCAATCCAACCTCCTTTGCCTTTTTTACGTTTAAACGAGTTGAAAATCTCGTGCGCTAAAAGGATGTTATCTTGAATGAAACGATTAGGTGTAAAGGCACCTTGAAACGGGTGAATGATCTTAGGTAAGACACTACGAAGACAATTAGCCAAATTTTTTGAAATAATCTTATAAATTGTTGAACAAAGGCTAATAGGGCGAAAATGATTTGCTGTTTGAGGATTATCAATTTTAGGAATCAATGCTATGAAACTATGGTTAATTTCTTTTAGTCATTTACCTGAATTGAAAAATGCTAAAACTGCTTTGGTAACAGAATTTCCTGCAATATCCCAATATTTTTGAAAGAACTCTGCGGGGAATCCATCGGGACCTGGACTTTTATCTGCGCCTAAACTAAACACAGTCTTAACTTTCTCTACCTTCTCTCTAACACTAATTTTCTTCAACCTCCCTAAAATTCTTCAATTATATATGATTATACGAGTTGCGAGTAAGTATTTGATTCGTTAATCCTATATTAATTATTCATTTGACTCTTTTTTATAATTTTGTTCCTTTTTTTTAATTAGGGTTTATGTCTAATTAAATTTATTAAGGGCTAATAACTTATAAGTGTGGTATGGTGGGTTTGTTGGGGTTTGTTATGGCGGCCAGTAGTCGTCGGTGGTTCGTCGGCGTCAGAACAATGGTATGGTGGTGGCCGGTGGGAGGGTTTGGCTGTATTGGTTATCAACGTAGTACGTAGTCATTAGTAGAGCGGTCAACATAGTACGTTGACAAAGTTACAAACTAAAAAAAAAGTGATGAAACAAGTCATCAGCGTAGTACATCGACGTAGTATGCACCAACGCCTTATCACCATTCACCACCAACCACTGACCCACCAATCACGGATCCACCACCGTAACCCCACCGCCGTCTATCTGGTCGGCCGACCGTTGGACTTTCCCACCGGCGGCATAACGATGTAGCCGGCTAGCCGCCACAACCCACTACTACGAAGTACAATGTATCCCAAATCCCAAACCACCACCATCCGGCCTCCGACCGACTATTAAAGTCCCACCGCCAGCGGCTAGTCGACGGGCCGGTGAATCACCTCTCCTAATGTTTTATTCATTAACCATACATGGGTGAAATTGGAAGATTATGGGTAAGTGAAAATAGAGAGAATAGATTAGAGAAAAAATTAGAGAGAGAAACGAGAGAGGTATAATTGTCAATAGCGTACTGTGATGAGTAAAATGTGTACTGCGAAAATCAGCAATATACAAGTAAATTTTAGATTATTTTTAAAAAAAATTATCAGATATGGGTCTAGTCGAGTTTGATTCGGGTTAAAATGGGTTCAGGATCAAGCCACATGTCGGTTCAGTTCGGTTCGAGTCAGGTCTGGTTTGTGGTGTTTTGGTTTTCGTGTTGGTTCGAGTCGAGTAACAAGTCGGTTCAGGTCATATTATTTCGGATTCAATCGGTTTATCAGTAAACCTTCGGACTAGTTTAGGTCGGTTTCAGTTCAACAAATTTTTGCGTTCTATGAGACTATCGGATCGGTTCTCGAATTCTTCGAGTCGATCAGTTTTGCCGGCTCTAGTGTTTTGAATCTATTTTAATGAAAAATGAATTAAACGATCCAGAGTTGGAAGGTAAACCCAGAATAAAGCAAAAAGCAAGAAAAATGGCGGAAGAAGGTGAAGGTCATCCTCCTCATCCCCGTGATCATCCAACAACAACAAGACACCATCTTTGTTACTTGTTCGATCAACCCATGAAAATGATGTCTTCTTCATCTTCAATTCCTCAACAACAACAACAACAACAACAACAACAACAACAATCACAATCTGATACAGTTGATCCTCCAAATGCCGTCGAATTGCGGTCTCTTGAGTCTAATAATCTCTCTTCCTTATGCGATCATATCCAATTACAAGGTTTCAATAATGGCGCTTTCTCCGATATTCTTGTTCATGCTATGGCTGATACTTATCGCCTCCATCGCTTGATTCTTTCTCGTAGTTCTTACTTCAGGCATGTCCCGTCCCCCTTTTTCCATTTTCCCCATTTTTTGTTTATTATTCTTGGCCTATTTAACTTTGTCTTTTGTTGGTATATTTGTAATTTGGGAGTGGCGGAGCTAGGAATTGACCCCAGGGGTGCGAACGGGTTATGGTTTAAGGGAAACTTGGAAAAAGTTGCAAATTTTTAACTAAAAACTTCAAAATTTCCGACCGCCTTAGCTCCACCACTGTCCCCAACTCCCTCTCTCGTCGCTAGTCGCTCCACTCCTTGTAACAATGCTTGATTGGATGAATATTAATGGAGAGGCATGTTTTTTTAGTGGTCCTCACCCCCTCGTAAGAATGATCTAGAGTTATCATTCTCAAGCTAACCTCAATCTCTTCGGGGACTTGCTTGACTTGGCTTGCAACGGGATCGTGAGTCCAGTAGCACACGAGTTCCATAACATGGGTAAAAGTATCATCTTGTGACATAGAGTGATAGAGCTACATATTCATAGAACTAGAGGCGATAAGTGGAGCCCATAGTATGAACAAGGATCGTACAATTTTTCGTGAAACTACCTCGTAGTTAAATATGGGAGTGCTAACTAGAGTGATTGAACGATCACTAATGATACGAGGATTTCAAACTTAAACTAATAAGGATCACCGTTGGTGATAAAATGACTACCACGGCCATATCTTGAAAGATTTTAGCCGTTTTGAAAGTGTAACCATTGAGACAAGGCCACAATGGCCATCTCGATATCAAGTCTCAGACTAATATGTATTGATACTATGGCGTCAATTGTTGTCTAAGGATATTGTTTTTGTCTCCATACAAGTTCTGGAAGAGTATAATGTCTCTGACAGGAGTTCTTTCATTTCTAAGAGCCCTCTCACTGTGGTAGGTGTGTCTTCATTTTAGTTTGAGAGGAATAAAGATATCTTAGGAGTTAATCTAGCTATAATTTTCAAGATATTTGTGGAGCATGTCAAAATTTAAACTGCTGTACTAGATGCATTTACTTGGTACAGATTGAGCTGACTCACTTTGGTATTAAAATTTTTAGAGAGAGCAGGGGCGGCCCATACCACGAGCAGTTCGGCCCGCGGCACCGGGGCCCAACAGGGTTTGGGGCCTCATCTGGAAACAATTTTCCATATACATATTTAAACATTCGTCAGAATTACGTATTGTTCCTTTGGTGTAGCGGTAGACGGTAGTGTCCAGTGGGGGAGATAGCAGTGTTCGATTCACGTAGCTATGCTATTTTTTCATCTTTTTTTTTATTATGTTTGCCTTCCACTTCCTTTCTTCAATTAGTTACTTTAAATTCATTAATCATTTTGATTTCATTCTTTCTTTTAATTTCTCTAATGTTTCTCATTTCTAAATTTTAAGTATTGAGCGAGCCGGTCTCATACCGTGAGACGGCTATATTATATCATTTACAACTCATTTATTAGAATTTAATGACTATTTTTTTATTGAATGAACCGTATTATTCTATTATTTGTGTTAACCAAAATATCCCTTCACCATTTAAAAACAAAGCCATCATTATGTACAAGTGGTGACTCTGTTAACTGTACTATCTTAAAAAATGATAATGTACCAAAAAAAACTATTTTCAAAAATGATTTACCTATCAGGAAATTGTTCATCTTCATTCTAAAATAAATTGGCCAACTCTTACATACATGTTACAATCAATGATGCACTTTCATTAGTCATCTTTTCCCTTGTAGCCCTATTTTTAAAATTTTTTAGAAAAAAATTATGTAAATGGTTAAAATGAAAGAAATGAGGGAATATATGTACACGAAATAGAGTAGTACGCGTACGATTAAAGTTTATGATCAATTGATCATTAAATTTACCACATTGACGTTCTTTATCCATATTAGAGATTTTGAATACTGCATCTCCTAAAAATATTAAGGATCTCATATTTTCTCATAACTATAAAAAAAATACGAGATGATCATCGGAGGGCCTCCGTCTAATATTTGGAACAGGGCCTCAACATTTCATTGGCCGCCCCTGAGAGAGAGGAATAATAACAAAGAGAAAATGAACATGTCCCTAATCTTTTTTTGTTGATCATTCTACACTTAAATATATTTGGGTAACAAGTGGCAAATCATTTCCAGGAATATGCTACAAGGTCCTTGGAAAGAAGCGTCTGCCCCTGTCTTGACCTTGTATATAGATGACAAAAACGTCAATGCAGAGGCTATTGCTATGTCATTAGCATACCTTTATGGACACCACCCTAAGCTTAAT
>JAGPOY010004221.1:0-12167 GCA_018983105.1 Silene uniflora | reverse complement strand
TTAATTCCTCCCCATATTTCGTTTAGTATGCTCTAGGTTGAACTAAGATGCTTGTATAGTTGTCCTATGCTCAAAATCTCTCCAATTTATGCCCAATTGATTTCTAGGGTTTACCTAGAAATTTTTCCCAATTTTTGATTCAACAAATCAAGTTGTGTTTGTGGTTTGTAGTTCATAATTCGATTATAGACCCCTTACACCCCAATGTCTGCATAAAAATCGGACCTAAAATCGTCTCAGAGCCTTCCCAAAAATCTGTCCTGAGACCGTCACTTTTTCAGGTGTAAGACTCACTCTAATTCCCTTATAGTAATCAAAATTGTTTAAATATTTTGGTGAACTCTATAATTCTTGCAGCTATGGCACCAAAACCACGAGCTCCTGTTCGCAAGAGTACCCACACCACCGCCGCCGAGAGGAAGGCAGTTGCTGCTGCTGCCGCCGTCGCTGCTGCTACTGTCCGGGAGCGGCATGTTGAGGCCGGAGGACCTTCGGGGACCGCACTACGGGAGGAGGAAGGGCGGATTAACCCGTCGGTGGTACCTCCACATGAGAAGTATCCTATGGTAATTTTCTCCAACTATCTTCAGCGCCAAAGATTTGTGGCTTTGGAGGCTAGACCAATGAGACTGACCCGCTGTATTGATATTGACACATTGACCAAGTTGGACATCGACTACGATGTGAGGCACATATACGAGGTTTTGGGGCTGGAGGGTCTTTACTATCTCCGTAAGAAGTCCTATCCTTTTCTGACCTTGGAGTTCTTAAGTTCCTTTCATTTTGATGAGGTTAAAAGAACTGTTAATTTCCGACTCATGAACACCGACTTCCATATGACCCTTAACGAGTTTGCTAGGCACCTTCGCCTAGAGGAAGAGAAGGATTGGTACATCCCCCTTGTGCCAAGCAAAGCAGGAGCTCCTCACTACATGCCCTATCTCACCGGCAACCCGGTGTCCTCTGCTATTTTTTTTTTTTTTGGTGAAATGTTAATTTCTATTAAGATAAACTCATGAAGTACATCACCAAGTTCATATTGTGTTTGAGACTACCAAACACCAATATTAACCAATTTTACAATAATCTCTTCCTATGACACCACTCTCTTACATCACTAGTCATTACTCTATTATATTTGCTTTTAATTCTACTCTTAATGTGTCCTTGAATTGCATTCAGAATTCTGTCTGGATGCTCAACCACCATCTCTACCCTGCTTCTATTTCTGGCCATCCAAATCAGGTATACTAAGGCCACAACAGCAGCTTTTATCACCTGTTTCTTCATTAAGGATTTCATCTTCACCTTGCCACACCACATTATAGGGTCCTTCACTGGTATGTAATATCCCAGCCAATTTCTTACCTTCATCAGACATCTCTGACTAAAAGCACATTCAAACATCAGATGCTCCTGGTTTTCCCTATCTACGCCACACAGATAGCAGATTTCATCACACCGAATTCCATGCTTCACTAACCTATCTTGAGTGGCCAACTTCCTCGGTGTATACATCCACGCAATGACTGCATGCTTTGGTACATTCAATCTATTCCACACTACATGATACCACTCTACCTGAACCATATGCCCCAGCAGCCATTTATATCCTACTGCTGGAGTATATTGTCCATTATTTGTACACCACTGATTTGCAACATATCCCAGCTTCATTTGTTCCTTCACTTTACAAATTTGCCTCCATGTCCAACTTGAATTTATACTAGGCTTATAGTCAGTCCAATCTTGCTGCTTCAAATAGATATGACTCACCCACTTAATCCATAGATGATCCTCCTTCTTTCCTAACCACCACACATACTTGCCTATCAGAGCAGTATTCCAGACTTCACAATTTATCACACCCAGACCTCCATGTCTCTTCTCTCTGCATACCTTTTCCCAAGCAACAGCAGGACTCTTAGAGTAAGCTTCTGTCCCCTCCCATAAGTAATTCCTGCAAATGCTCCTTATTTTACCAATGATTGTTTTAGGGATGATAAAAATCCTAGCCCAGTATGAATGAAGTTGGGACAAAACAGACTGAACCAACACCAATCTACTAGCATAGCTTAGTTTCCTTGCCCCCCATCCCCTGATTTTACTCACCATTTTCTCAATCAGCTTAGCACAATCTCCAATTGCTATCCTCTTATAAGAGATAAGTATCCCCAGATACCTGAAAGGAAACTTTCCCACCTGAAAACCAGACATGCCCAAAATATCCTGCAACCCATCCTCTGAAATGCCATTACAGAAAATCTCAGACTTGTCTTTATTAATTTCCAAACCAGACGCAGCTGAAAAAGTCAAGAAAGCCCTCAAAAGGACCTTCACAGATCTCTTATCCCCTCTACAAAACAGAAGAAGGCCATCTGCAAAACACAGATGACACAATTTCAGTGCTCTACACATTGGGTGATACCTAAAATCCCTTTTCTGGCTCACCACATCCAATATCCTGGTATAGTACTCCATGCATATAGTAAAAATCAGAGGGGACATTGGGTCCCCTTGTCTGATGCCTCTTTTGCCTTCAAAAAAACCAAAGCAATCACCATTGATTGATAAAGTGTACGTTGGTGTAGTGATGCAATTCATTATCAATTCAATCAACTCCCCTGGAAACCCAAGTGCCTTCAACATATGCTCAATAAAAGGCCACTCTATTGAGTCATATGCCTTTCTCAAGTCAATTTTCATCATGCACCTTGGAGAACAAGCTCTTCTATTATACAATCTAACTCAGTCTTGACAAATCAAGATGTTGTCCACTATTTCCCTCCCTTTGATAAATGCACTCTGATTTGCACTTATAATATCAGGTAACACAGCTGCTACCCTATTACAGATCAGTTTAGTAATGCATTTGTAAATCACATTACAACAGGCAATTGGCCTGAAGTCTACCACACTTTCAGGTCTTTGTTTCTTAGGTATCAAAGTCATGATAGTGGAATTTACCTGCTTCAGCAATTTACTATTCTCAAAGACTTCTTTTACTGCCTGACACACATCACTCCCTACTACTCCATAAGCATCTCTCAAGAACTGACTGGTGTATCCATCAGGTCCAGGAGACTTGCTAGCTGGAATAGAAACCAGTGCTTCCTGAATCTCCTTATCTGTGACAGGTTTCCTCAGCATCTGTCTATGCTCATCATTCAACACCTTCCCCTTGCCCACAGTAGGATAATGCACCTGGACAACTGCCTTATTAGTCCCTAGCAATTCCTTATAATATTCTAGAAAAGCAGTTTCAATGCCTTCATTTTCCACCTGTAACTGCCCATGCATATCCTTGATTGCCACCACCTTATTCATCATTCTCCTACTCTTAATAGCACTATGAAAGTACTGAGAATTATCATCTCCCTCCTTCATCCATGTGACCTTTGCTTTCTGATATAGGAAATCATTCCTAGCTTTGTCAAGATCCTTATAAACTTCTGCTGCGTGCTTCTCCTGATCCCTCAGAGTGACATTACCATAATCCTCATGTACCTGAATTTGCAAGTGTTCCAGATTTAACTTGGCAATTCTAGCATTGGCCTCTACATTAGAGAAAGCATCTCTGTTTAATGCCTGAGTCCTTCCTTCAATAACTTCAACTTTCTTACTACTTGAAACATTTTAATTCCTCTTATCTCTTGTTGCCAAGTATTGCTAACAATACTAGAAAAATTTTCATCTCTCCCCCACATGTTGAAGTGTTTGAAACATTTCTTCCTGCTAACAGGTTTTCTCCACACACCAATCACACATTGGTTGTGATCAAACAACCCTTCAGGTGTCCTCTACTAGTTCTATGCTAATTAATGATGTGCAGCATATATCCCTTCGAGTATTCTTAAGGTCTCTTACGTGTTTGCTTTTTGCCCGTAATGATGCTAGCAAACTCTACACCCATGAGGTAATGCTTCTCATGTCTTATCTTAACCCCCGCCGCATGGAGCGATGGTACTACAGTGCTCCGGGTGTGGTATACTCTGCCTTGGCCCATATGCCCACTTCTGCTTCTAGCTATGTTAGTTGTGGAGCCTTGGTTACCCGATTGGCTGGCAAGTTGACCGATTTTCAGCCACCTGAGGAGCCGATGGGTAAGATGTTTGAAGGACCTCCTTTGCTAGATTAGGCCTACATTGTGACTAACCTATGGCTACGAGACATGGGGGATGATACCTTGGCATGGAGGGTGAGGGGAAAGAAGTGGATTATTTTGCCCAACGAAGAAGACATCCCCGCCCTTGAACGCTTGGCACCAGCCGAGCTTGGCTACTTAGAGGAGCCACCCGCGCCTCAATACTACACCATCCCTGACCATGCCCTCATCACCATGGCTGAGCCTTTGCCATCTAGTACGAGGAGGGCGGCTGGCCAGGTGCCACGAGATCAGCGACGATCCCACCGAGTAGGGGAGGGGACTTCTACGACCCCGGTTGAACCGCCAAGCTATGTGTCCTACCTTTACCCATCTTATCCTATAGTCCATGATCCTAGAATGCAGCCACATGAGTTAGCGGAGCGACTATCTTCTACTTTGGTCCTCCGGAACATGCATGAGATGGCCCATGTCCAGGGCATAGGGACGGAGTTAGCACAGCCCGTTTGGTGGAGAGGAGTAGGTGATGACTCTAGAGTATTTGCTAGCTATGGCGTGGACCACACCACTTGGGGACCTCCGGAGAGTTTTGAGCATGGCTACCTAGCAGGCCCTTGGGGAGCCAACTACGAGAGTCGGCTAGATGATCAGGGGCGATGGCTAGGAGGAGAATACGGCACCAGACCATCATACACTGGAGGATTATCTGGTACAGGTGGAGTTGAGGACATGGATGCCGAGGGCTGAGGACTCCTCTTTCTCTATGATGTTGTGTTTGTGTGGATTTATACATTTTCAGACTTATCTTTAGTATTTCGTGTGCGAATATTAGATTTTTCTTTGGGTTGTAACCGGCCATAAGGCCATACTTGTGTGCATTTTCATTTTTAATTAGGACATGATTATGGGGCGGTAATGCCCGGACAATTATTTGCTGGTTTATACCCTTTTGTTGCAGGAAATGCGAGGCAAACTAGCAACTGCCTCACCAAAAATAACATTCTGCCGAGCTAGTACTCGGCCGAGTAGTCTCTACTCGGTAGAGTAGCCTCTATTCGGCCGAGTACACGTCTCTGCTCAGTTTCTTTCTCGTTTGGATGCCTCGATTTCTTTGCGTATTTGTATGTGATGCCACAACTTATACATGCCGCTTTGCTAATTCCTCCTATTATGCGTTACCTCACCATCGTATCATGCTTGACTCATTTGTTGTTCAGTAATTTACTTTCTATCCTCACATGTGATATTTCCTTCGTTTACAAATCTAATTACTCCATGCACGTGTGACCTTTTCACCCACCTTAACGGCGAACTTCGAGGACGAAGTTTCTTTTAAGGGGGGTAGAGACTGTCGCGGTAAGAAGTAGAATGGAATAGGAATTTATGTAAGTTATACATGTTAAAGTAAGGTTTATTTGTTACATATACATATTATCTCGAATTCATAAAAGTTTGGTTGAAAGTGGTTGTTTGATACCTGGAAGTAACTGATGAATTCCGTGTTGTATGAACCATTATATTACGCTTACAGCTTTCATGTTATCACATGTGTAGAATTTGGTTGTAATAAGGGAGTAATGTGTTTTGCTTAATAATACATGACATATTGACATATTACATTTGTTGGGTCGCCTAGACGGCTGAGAATAGGAGATTGAAACCTGGAACGGTATAATACTGGCAGATTACAATATATGCGTAGATACTCGTACGATATCTATGTCCTAGATTGTTATGGAACCGTGTTTGGGTCATGGGGGAGTAAAACTTCGAGGACGAAGTTTCTTTTAAGGGGGGAAGACTGTAATAACTCGTTCCATAATGACTCGTTGACCGACCATTGACCATAGGAGACCCCGAGTAAGACCCGACATAGGACTAAGATATTAGGCACTACACTAAGGAAGACAAGGGTTAGAATCCAACGTTACCGCCACTACTCGGCCGAGTAGTCAATACTCGGCCGAGCACACACTACTCGGCCGAGCAGTCCATTACTCGGCCGAGTACACCGTCGGCAGCCCGAGATTTTATAATTAAAAGACCCGATGATAAATCATTTCATTCTTAACACCAACACAACCAAGAACCCTAACTCTATCTCTACTATGCCTCCCACCTTCCATCGTCTTTTCTTAGCCTTTGGAATCCACCACAAGAGGAAACCGCATCTAGGACCACGTCGGGACAAGGGCAGCGTCGCGTAACAAGGCAAGCCTCTTGACCTAGATCTCCTCCCTGTGTTGTGTGGCGGTAGGCTAGATGTAGTGAACCTATGAGTTGTTGTTGTAGGACCAGTCTTGACGGAAGTAAGAGGATGCTAGGAGTAAGTGTTTATGTGTTGCGCGGCCGAGAGACGAAACGCCATAAAGGTAGGTTTACCTACTCAGTCTGTTTTGTAATCATATATGTGTTCCTATGTTGATGATTGATTGGCAATTGTGAGACTTGTTTACCGGTATCGGCTGAAAGGTTGTAATGATAGTTCCGGCTGAGTGGACCAACATCGGGAGATGGTTCCACGTCCCTCGATCGCTCCTTGCGAATCTCCCGTCGCAAGGGGGATGCGCACATTTAGACTTGGGTAATCGCTTATTTCGATAAGCGGCTGAGGTGGCAAGGCTGCGGTCACTGGCTGAGAATTTGAGATACGATGGCCGACATGGCTGGCTGGATTTGGTATTGACTGTTGTATTACGTTCTATTACTCATTGATGACATATTATATTACAGTTGTCTAACCCCGTTGTTGTTGTCTTTTGACCTGCTGTGATCCATTGGGGGTGGTGAACAGTTGGTTGTCAGGTTAGCTTGGTGTTACGTGTGGGCAGTCGAGCTTCGGAGTCATGACGGATCACTAGCTGAGCTGGCAGAGTTGTGTTTGAGTCTAGACGAGTTGTATTTCTTCCTTTCTAGCCTAGCTTTGGTTGTAAGCTGTTTTGATAAATAATGTAATGTAAAGTATCTACGATTGTTCATTTGACTATTACTACCTCGGGCAACCGAGATGGTAACACCTTTATATGCTGGGGCAGCCCTTGTTAAGGACCCCTTGTTATATGGGGGTGTTACATACACGACCCCAAACAGCCCCCACCATGCCGACAACAACCATGACAACCACCACGACATCACTCAACAACAACAATACAAGCAGCCCGTACAACCCTTTTTGCCACCCATTTCCGACCACCAAAGCCACCCATTCCACCACCCAAGACTAGTGTAAGACGGTTTTACCTCGCGTCTCAAGGCGGAGTGACGGAATCTCCCTTTTTCTTCTCTTCCTCTCTTTTCTCCCTTTTCTCTCTTATGTTTTGTGGTGGAAAATGATGAAGTGAAAGGATGAGGTAGGGTGAGTGGATAGGGTGATGAGGGAAAATATGGAGGAAATCTAAAAAGTAAGGGAAAGGATAAGGGAAATCTATGCGTGGCCCTAGGCGATAGCGACTTAATCCACTCGGCCGAGCGAAATACTCACTCGGTCGAGTGACACCGTACTCGATCGAGTGAAACACTCACTCGGTCGAGTAACAACTGACAGAATAAATCCCACATTCCCAATTTCTACTCGGTCGAGTAGCTCTCCCTACTCGGTCGAGTGACTTCCGCTCGACCGAGTACTAAGTCGAGTGAACTCAAAAGTTTGGGTTATTACATTCCATCGTCGGGTAAGATCCTTACTTCTTTAAACTATCCTTTGTCTATCGTTAGTAAACCCTAATTGGGTGATTTGGGTTAATTTGGGGTAATGGGTTATTAGTGATGGTTTGTGATGTAGTATTGTTTGATTATTGTTGTAGGTGATGATGTGGTACTCGTTATGCGATTGTATGATTGATTGCAGCGTAGCGGATTTTGAAAAGGTAGAGTTTCCATACTCGGTCAATTTTTTATTGATGCTACGATGGTATTTGTGATTGATTGTTGCTATTGATTATCGTTGATTGAGATTGTTGGATTATTGTTGATTGAGATTGTTGGATTATACGGTTGATGATTGAGATTTTAATGGTTCCATGTCGGGAGATGGTTCCATTCTCATGTTCGCCTCTTGTGACTCCCGTCACAAGGTTGATGTGCACATTAATGATCTGGGATCGCTTGTTGCGATAAGCGGGGCTTAGGTGGCAAGGCTGCGGTCCTCATTGGCGGTGAGGATTACCCGTTGCGATGAGAATCTGGCAGGGCTACACGTTGCGGCATGTAGTCAGTTACTTGTGAGAAAAGAGAGTTGGAGGAGAGTTTGATCGTATGGTTATCTTGCTTCTGCTGTTGATGTTGTTTGTTCTTATCATTTTTATCCAGATGACTGACCCCGTTTAATGTTTTCAAAACTGTGTTGATCCATTCGGGGATGATGAGCAGTTGGCTTAGCAGGTAATGCTTGTTGATGATTATTGAGATAGCTTGCGGGGCGTAGATGGGCGTTGTCATCACCGAGTCGTTGAGTTGCTTCAGTTGACATTAGAGTGTCTCATGACTTTGTTTTAGTTGTATCGTTGGAGTTGTTTTGAGACTTGTAATCTTCTAATAACATTGTTTCAATAAAGTTGTTTCGTTAGTCTCTATTTGATATTCACTTCCTCGAACAACCTAGATGGTAACACTCTTATATGCTAGGGTGGTCCTTGGTAAGGCACTTTTGTATATGGGAGTGTTACAACATATATCATCGTAATCAGATTAAACCAACATGGTATATGTTAACCAAGGTTAAATATGGATGTGAACAAAAGTTTTCGCAAAGGTAAATAAATGGAAAAGTGAAAGTAAAGAGTGTTAAAATACTCATGAATTTGTAATTAACCAACAAATCTCATCGAAACACGATATAAACCGTCATGGTATAATTAAACAAGGATGGTTTTTGGAGATGGCTAAAAATTAATTGTAAGAAAATAAAATAAGGTGGTGAAAGTCGTGAAAAGAAAGAAAATAAAATAAGAAGGATTGAAGAAAGGATGAACACCAAACACGGCTGGAGCAAGACCTGAGAAGCCCTTGGGACGCGGGTGATGCGTGCCTTTTATATCCATTTATTATACTATTTTGCACGCGTTTCTATGCTTATTGAGTAGCGATTTAGCTACTATTCTCCCTCGAATTGGCTACTTTGGATTGTTGTGTAATATATGCAGGTTGCGGATCCAAGTGCTAGCAAATGAGACAAAACCCGCCTTTGAAGCTGCCATTTTGACTTTGGTAAGAAGCAGGGTCGGAAGCTTATGCCTCGGTGTGCGTAAAGCCATCGAAAGTAGAATTGGAGTGAAGCTTGATGCGGCAGCAGAGTGTTTAGTCGATCGACTGGATTGTTGTGTCGATCGACTGGGCCATTTTTGACGAATCCTGGGATTGAAGTTCAGTTGATCGACTGGGAATGTCAGTCGATCGACTGAAGTGTGTTATTGGCCGAAAATTCTGTTTTCTTTATTCGGCCCATTTAGGTTATTTTGTTATTTCTTTTGGACTTCTAGTATTTAAGTAAGGTTTTGTAAACATTTTAGGGTACGTTTTATACACCAAAAATAATTCCTACGTACTTTGCTTCATACTTTTGGATCTGGAAAACTTGTAACCTTTCTTTTTACTCTATTATTTCGGTAATAAATTTCTCTTTATTTCTTCTTTAATTCTTCTCCTATTTCTCTTTGCTTCTCTTTTAATTCTTGTTTATTGTTTATGATTAATTCTTATTTCTATTCATTTGTCATGCTCAATTTAATAACCATTATTATTATTAATTTCATTAATTTCATTATGTGTAACTAATTCCCGTTTGCTAGGATTTAGGCGAGCCATGATAAATAGACGGTCCTAATTAGTTTTTTAGATCTCGCATTAATTTGAATCTGTGTTGTTAATTGTAGCATTCAATAGAGATTAGTTGATTAATGCGCATGATTAATTAGTTTGCTTGGTAAACTACGACCTAAGACTGAAAGCCTTGTGAGAGTTAGACCTTCTACAAACAATAGAGTGCCCTAATAAGTTACGAGAGCCCGCTAGAAGCATTCTAGGGCGAATAGCGATCCGAGAGGACCTTTTCACTACCCTGCAGACCGTTTCATGACTGATCTTTAACCCTAAGCTTGACTGTTGCGTTTTCATGGTGACCCGATGTCCTAGCTATTTTCTCTCATTATTTGATCTCGTTTTCTATTCTTAATTTCTCTTTCTTTCACTACTTGTAGTTTAGCAAACAAAATCAAACAACCACCGAATTTGTTACGTAGACGGACTTTAGTTAGCAAGTAAAACACTTTTTAGTCTCCCTGTGGTTACGATTCCGAATTCCCTAGCTATATTAGTTAGAGACTAGTTGGTTATTTTTGATAGGGTTGCGACAGCCGGGTCAGCGGGTTAGCCTGCGATGGAATAGGCCCCTGTCTAAGGCCAAAATCCGGTTTTTGGCTCATCCAATCCAATTAAGTTTGTATTGTAATATGCATTGTTCATGTTACTTAAGTCATAAAAAAAAGTAAATATATGAATTAAATGAGTTGTTTACACCCTCATAATTACATGTTTGGTTGCTAATGAGGAATCGACAAAGAGTAAATCTTGCGAGTCTGAAAACCCAATTTAAAACAAAAGTTTGTAAGAAAGAGTGTTGCTTTTAGTGTTAATTGAGTTAGTTGATCAAGTAGGTCGGTCAAGTGTTTTAAATGCACAATGACGATAATAAACAATGTGCAAGGCTCTTGTTTGGATCGGTAGGTCCAAAACACGTGTTGGTTTTTGACTCGGGACGTCGAAGTATAGAATTTTAAGGGAGAAAAGAAGAGGCGGACTCTCGCGTGCCCTAAAGAGGTGCACAATGAGGGGTATTTATAGAGAAATGTGGGGTGTTATGTCGGTTGGTCTTCAAGCGCGAGCTTACGTGCGCAATAAGGGCCGTCATGTCCTTTTCGAGTTTTGGATTTCTTTTTTGTTCTATCCAATGCTTTGTTTGTTGTGATTTGTATTTGTTTTTTGTGTTTTGGCCGATGGATATATATTTCGTATATTGTGTTTGAGGTTGATTTTTTTGGGTGGAAAATTTGAATAATCTCGACTTGGGTTGACTCGGGTTTAGATTTTTGAGACAGTTTCGGACCCTGGAGTCGGTTTTGATTTTAATTAGGCATTGTTCTTTCTGGCTTATTTTCAGCTAACTTCAATTCAGCTCATCTCTATTAAGTTCAGCTCAGCCGAGTTCAATTTAGCTCAGCCTTATTCAGCTCAGCTCAGCTCATCTCAGTTCAGTTCAACTCCAGTAAATTCAGCCCATTTCAATTCTACTCATCTTAAACTTAATAATTTTTATTAATATTATTTATTTATTATTAATATTATTTTATTATTATTGTTTCTTCTTCTTCTTCTTCTTCTTCTTCTACTACTATTATTATTATTACTGATTTATTATTAATTAATCATTGACAGTATTATTATTAGAATGAATATTATGGTTATTAAATCAATAATATTCAAATTAATATAATTAATACTATAATATTATAATTAATATGAATATTAATATTATTATTAATATTCATATTAATATAATTAATACTATAACATTCACATTTTTTTTTATTATTATAACACCGGGAACTTTTATTAAGCAAGCTCAAAATTTTTACAAGAAATTGCTGGGCAGCCGAGATACAATCTGGGCCCCACCCTCTTAGCAATAGAAAAGCTAAGTCTAGTAAAAATAAAAGCAGCGGCACGCGCTCCGGCATCCTGTGAGACAGAATACTGCTGGATCCTCTTGAGCAATGCAACAACATATTATTATTATTATTATTATGATGATTATTATGATGATTATTATGATGATGATGATTATGATGATGATTATGATGATGATGATGATGATGATGATGATGATGATTATTATTATTATTATTATTATTATTATTATTATTATTATTATTATTATTATTATTATTATTATTATTATTATTATTATTATTATTATTATTATTATTATTATTATTATTATTATTATTATTATTATTATTATTATTATTATTATTATTATTATTATTATTATTATTATTATTATTATTAT
>JAGPOY010004220.1:12273-24440 GCA_018983105.1 Silene uniflora | reverse complement strand
AAAGGTGTCCTAAACTAACCATGACCTTACATGCAAGGCCATGGGCAAAATGTTCATAATACCATAAAGCAATAAATTACAAATAACATTAAATAAACTACAACAGGAGATATGACTTCTTCGGGAATCCTCGACAAACTGATAGGAGGTAACGGTATAGTGGCCCAACCGCAACTGGTTTTTACTTTCAACTTTGAGTAGCTTTAAACACTGTTTTTGCAAGCAAATTTGAACTTCCAAAAATACAATTTTAAATACCGTGAACAAGGAAATTTCCAAGAATTGTGTAAGAACTGACAAGGAAAAAGGCAAGCATAATACTCATGGCTTCATTGTTACGTTGATGAATTGCCCTCATTAGTGTTTATTTGTAAATTTCCAGTAAATGTATTGGCATGAAACCCATCATAGATTCATAGCAAACCTTTCGTTTGAAAAATGAGGTTTTGGGGACACAAGAAAAAAAGGATGAGCAACTCCTTTTCTTTTGAGCCTATAATGTTGCTGACTCGTGAATTGATGTCGGTAGAGGTACGACCAAAATCCCATGATGGTGTTATGTCAACACGACGGATATGCCTAAAACAATTAAAGGACTAGCCCAAATCAATAAGGAAACGCAAATTCTTGTTCAAGACTCTATCTTAGACAAGGCAGGTATGCTAATGCTCTACTTAAGAGAGACCAACCGAATAGGGAAATAGTATACCCGTGTCTTATCTAGAACATAAACCTAAGGTAATCGAGGCGTTTTGACTAGTACCTCACCGAGCCTAGACGCGCTGCGCTATGTAAAACTAAGCACGAATACATTGCATTACAACCCACCTTTTAAGCCCTCACTTGATCACTCTATGCTGTTCGATCATATCATATCATATCATATCATATCATATCATATCATACATATATTAATCCTCTAAGTAATAGCTTAGATGGCATTGTAATAATTAAGAGTTGCTGACATGTCAAATCCTTCTTGATTAGTGATAATATTGGTAAAAAATTTAATTACTGAAATAGGATGATTTAAATAGGCAACAACATATTTTATTGGCAAAATAATTTGTTTCCATAATCAGTTACTACACATCTACACTTCTTAACATTAGTTTCAAATTCAATTGTCAAATCAATACTTACTATATATTAATTCCAGAAACCAAGGGACTTCAATGCAATTAAATAAAATCTATACAAATTAATTGTACTATATAGTTTTTAATCATAGCACTGTGCGATGGACCTGAACAAGGGACTTCAATGCAAATATTATATAGTTTTGCCTTAAGTATAAATTTAGAAAACATCAGAATATGGAGATTTTCCTTAAAATAAACATGCCCCACTTATGGTATTAAATTATTAATTATATAAAGAAGATGTTAATTTTTTTAACATACACGAATATAATATTAGTATGTTATAGTTCGGAAACTATTAAAATGTAAATAAATAAGTTAGATTTCCATAAAAAATATAATTTTCCATAATTGTTTTGGTTTGATTTAATGCATATATGTAATATATTTATATAAATATATAAGTCTCTTAAAATTGCATGTCTAAACAGTAAAAATAATTTTCTTAGTAGTGAAAAAAATTGTATTAACATTGGATATAATAATACGAGGGTAATCGCTCAGTTGAATAGTCAAAGTACCAATATTAGCAACACGCGAGGTAGTGAAAGTAATAGAAGTAACAACAAGAGTAATTAAATTATCAATGCTAATGCGGCTGTAGTAAAAGTAGCAATAATTACGGCGGGGTAGTGAAAGTAACAATATTAGCAACGAGCGGGGTAGTGAAAGTAATAGAAGTAACAACGAGCGGGCGGGGGTAGTGAAAGTAATATAAGTAACAACGGGAGTAGTAAAATTATCAATATTAATGCGGCGGTAGTGAAAGTAGCAATAATTACGGCGGAAGTAGTGAAAGTAACAATAGTAATAACGAATGCAATAGAACTAACAACAAAAGAAAGTATATATGAACATCTAGGTAACAACTAATTGATTTAAGTAAAATATTAATAGCGGGAGTAATGATTTTGTCTCATAATTTATTTTATCGTAATTTTAATATATGTCATAGATAAATATATTAATGCTAAATTTATGAGTTATGCAACTCTAAAGTAGTTTTATTTAATTAAAAATAAATTTTAATGCTAAATAGAGGTAGCCAGGGCGAAGCCGGGCACCCATACTAGTAAGGATAATAGTTACCAAACCTAATGTGATCATTTGATTTATTTATGGGAAAATTTGTTCATAAAACTAACAATATGTCATACACAATATTTTCAAATGACATTGTCATAAAATAACTACGTTATACTTAAAAATAATATCATTAAAAAAACATAATCTTAAAACTATAATATAGTTACATATGAAGTTACAAAAAGAACAAACCAGTTGAACTTCTAATTTTTTTCCATAAGAATATTTTATATTCCTATAATAGTTTGATCTATCAACATATAATAATCAAATATGTAGTACCTTGGAAAAATATACGTTATTAAAGAATAAGACTAATAGACCTGTCAAACGGGACAAGTCAGAATACAGGTTAGGTCAGATATGTGTCGGGTCTCGGGTTGGATAAGGCCAGGTCAGAATACGGGTCAAACAAAAATTTATGACGTCTTTTATTTTTCCAATTTTTAGCCGAAAACATATTTTTATTTAAAGTATTAATTATATTGTACTTATACTAAGATATTATAAAAATAAGATTATTTTATTATTAAATGATATAAAAATATTAATATTTTAATAAAATTTTTGAATCATCCGTGACCTAATAGGTCAATCCGTTCGGGTTGGGGTTTGACCCTAAATTAATGGGTCATTTTAGGTTTGAGTTAAATGGGTCGCGAGTTGAGATTTTATGGTCATGACCCTGAATAAAGCAAATCAGGCGGGTTAGGTTTCCAAGTCGGGTAGGAATTTAGCAGCTCTAGGTGTTGGTCCTAAATTAGCAAGTTGTTTTGTTGTAACTTAGTGTTGGGTAGAGGGTCAAGATTTAAGGGTTTGTGACCATGAAAAAGAGGTTTAGGTTCAGACAGATTTGCAATTCTGGTCAATTTGACATATCTACATTATACTATGTAGACCAATAATATTTAATTTTTTTTGTTAATAGGGAAGATCAAACTTTAAATTTTATTTATTTATTTATTTATTGTACAAAGTACAACATTAATTGCAAAACTGTTATTTGCGTCATTTAATACTTCTTCCATTTTTTTACCTTCTCATTTGATTGCTTTATTATGGTCTCTAAGACAGAACTTTAACCATATACTCCCTCCCATTCATTATAAGTGTCCCATTGTGAGGATGGCACGAGAATTAAGGAAATAAGTTAAATAATGTAAAGTATTGTAGTGGGTGAGGAAATTGGAGAGAGGGAAGATAATGTGGGGTATTATTGTGAGTGAAGTGATTAAAATAAGTATTGTTATAGTGTGAGGTGGGGTATTGTTGTGGGTTGAAGTGATTAAAATAAGTATAAAACATTACCAAAAATAGACAATGAGACATTATTGTGAATAGACGAAAATGAACAATGAGACACTTATAATGAATGGGAGGGAGTATTTTTTTTTGTCGAAAAAAATATTTAGCAAAATATATTTTGATAATAAGTAAATATTTTATTTTTATCTTATTTACATTAAGGTTCAGAAACTTTGACTTTCAAAAAGCAAATGAAAAGATTAAAAAAAAGAAGTAAATATCAACAAATTTTAAAACAGACCGTGAATTTCACGGGTTTAAAACTAGTATATATTAATCCTCTAACATCCCCGCTGACATGGCATTGTCTATCGCATGCAAAAATGATGTGACAACATTACATCAGTTTTACAATTTTAAAGAAAGTATTACTTAATAGCATAATTTTAAACAAATAAAAGTTATATAGAGAAGTAAACAACTGATCGATTATGGACGCAATCAATTTTATTCAATCAGACCATTGAAAATGGCAACATTATAATTATATATTTTATTGCAATTGATATGGGAATACTTATAATGTTGCCATTTTCAATCAGACCATTTTCAATTTAAAAGTAGTAAGTATTCCCATATGCTATTGCAGTAAAATATAATTATAATACTTACTACTTTTAAATTGATACATGAAGCTAAACGTAGATTATTTTTGCAACAATTATAATTATATACTTAGTTATCTTAACCATATTCGTGATGCATTGTTTTAATTTAAACATTTACTTATTATAGGATATTAATTTTTCATATTTAATGTTTTATACTATTAATATTATAGTTATATTATGATTATAGATTTTCATTTAAAGTGATATTATGATTTACTTTTTTTAGTTATCTTCATAATGCTTTTAATGTGCGTTTTCTTTTGCTAATTTAAAATCTAATTTACGGGTCACCATTCATCAATAGGTTGGTCAACTCTTAAACTTAAGTTAGGCTCCGTTTGGCAAGACGTTTCAGGTACCTGATTTGGTCAAAGTAGCTTATTTGACCAAAATTCCAGGTACCTTATTTTTTTTGACGCGTTTGGCAAGTAGTTTATTTAAGCAAATAAGCTACCTGAAATGAAATGCTACCTAGAGTAGCATTTGAGATTTCAGGTACCTGATTTGACCTGATTTTCCCTTCTTACCCCTTAAATCCATACTATTAAATAATTATCATATTCTTTTACGTCATTTCATCAAAATCAGTTATCTTTTCAGTTAGTTTGCCAAACATCTTTTCACATAATCAACTACCTTATCAGTTCCTAATTTTCAGCTACCTTATCAGTCACCTTTTCAGGTTTCAGTTAGTTTTTCAGTTTTTAGCTACCTTTTCAGGTTTCAGCTACCTTTTCAGTTAGTTTTGTCAAACAGGGACTTAGTGGATCACGTTGAGTTAGAGACATCTCAAGTCATCGATCAAGATTTATAGGTTTATGACCCTAAAAAAGCAAGCCAGTCAGACTTAAGTGTTAGGTCAAAGCACAACACGTTTACTCTCAGTTATAAACCAGATAATTTTAATGGGAAATATATTTTGGTTGTCAGTAATTACTCAGCTAAGACGATATTATAATGTGAGACATTTTTATAATGTGAAAAGTTAACTTAATTATTATCATGAAACAATTTTTTTTTTTTTTTTATTCTTATTTTTAAAATAGACAGTCTCATGTTATGAGATACTCTTATTCTATAATTTATGATTGTGTGAGACGGTTTTATTAAATAAGAAGACGCTTTATTTATTAAGAAAACTATTTTTTTAACAAAAATGCATGGACAGTTTCTTAGTTGAGGTCGTCTTACTCTATAATCTTTTAATACACTTTATATGTTTCATTATTTTTATTTTTTTTCCGATGACTTTTTAATGTGTATACGAGGGTAGAAGGGTGGATTTCCTACCATTATAAGTAATGATTTAAATAGTTTAATTCTACTCCCTCCTATTCACTGTTTTCTTCCCCTTTCATTTTCCCCTAAGAAATAAGAGAGTGGATTTGGACCACACAAAACACACCATTGAATTTGGACCACATAAATCAACCCAAAAAAGGAAATAGGGAAGAAAACCTGAATAACCGAAAAAGGAAATAGGGAAGAAAACCCTGAATAGGAGGGAGTAATATGGAGTGACTGTCATCTATGGTTTTAGTTTATTTCAGTAGAAGATACAATACTCTAAATTATAAATTGTTTCATTACGCTTTTTTCCATGATATTTTTTTCACCATTTAAGTGGGGTTGTATATCCTCTATGTTCTCTAAATATTTCAGTGACCAATAAAAACAGGTTGGACGGTTCGGATCATACATACCGGGTCAGTTCAAATACGGGTCGAGTCATACGAGTCACGGGTTGGATTAGGGTCAGAGTACGGTCAACAATTAGTATCTAACACCATTTTACAGATCTGAAAATATTAGTTTAAAACTAAAGCATATTTGATAATAGCAGTTTAATCATATTCAATATTTACGAGAATTATATTGAAAGAAATTTTAAAGTACTAAAACTAATACTTTTTTAATTATTTTTCATATATAATATATAAATATTAATATTTTACTAAAATTATTGATTTATTTTTACTCCCCACGGTTTCACCTATCAGAATCTTCAACCATAAATTAAGGGGTAATATCGGGTTCAGATTGAACGGGTTACGACTCGAGATTTTCAGGTCTTGACCCTGAAAAAACCACAAATTTGACATGTTTATATCTCAGACTCTCAGTCATGTTTTAAACTCATAACTAATAATTTAGTTAAAATACTATAGATACGAATTGTACACATAGCCAACTCTAATTTGTTTTATTTTACAGTTTAAATAAGATTAACTTTCGTATGACTTAAAGTTTATTAACAATATACAGAGTATTAGTTTGAAGACAGTCGTCTAAAAACAGAGTATAAAACAGCCTGGAATTTCACGGGTTTAAACCTAGTTATGTTTAAAGATCTCAATAACCCTGATATAAGAGTATCGGTTAATAATTACGTGAATGGTAATGGAGAATTGTTTGGGAAAAACCTTCAAGAGACCTTTTAAACTAAATTTCAATGGATCTAAGTTCGTTAATAATAAAGTTTCTTTCGGTTACTCTATAAAGAGACCATAATGGTTAGGTAATTTTATTAGCAGGTAAAACAAGTGGTTTTAAAAGCATTTTTGTTGCAGAAACTTTTGCATTAAAAGAAGGCGGGTTAACAGCTAAATGGTTGAGAATTTCGAAATTGATAATTGAAGGAGATAATCTTTGTAATTGAATCAATTCAAAATACTTGGCAAATTCCATGAGAAATTTCGCGTATAATAAAATATGTGAATTTAGACCATACTTTTTTCTATGGAGTGATAGTTAAACATTGAAAGTAGGTGGTCTCAACTAGGAGGTGGATGGTACATCCGATGTACTACCACCAATTCTAAAGTTTCTGAGCAATATACTAAAATTTTTGAGTTTTGTTTTAAAATTTATGAGTTTTATAATAAAGTTTTTGAGTACACTTACTAAAACATTAAGCTTAAAAGTTTACAATAAAACTCAAAAACATTACATATAAATCTAATTAATTTTGAGTTTGACAGAAAAAAATAAAATTGAAATCCAACTTATAAACTTGATAAGCTCAGAAAAATACACATGTGCTCAAAAACAAGTAAAGTTTTAAGTAATAATCTCAGAAAAATTACACAGATGCTCAAAAACAAATAAAATCTGAGGTAGTACCTCCGATGTACAATCCTATTTCTCGGTCTCAACTTACCTCTATTATCTGACAGGATAAAATATGTTGGTTTTACGTTAAAGGATCAACATATCTTTCTTACCTGATATACTAAAAGAAAAGGGCAAATTTTCACGTAAGACGGGTGTTTCCATCTTAACCTTAAAACAATATATTACCTTTTGAGTACCTCACCGAGTCTAGATGTGCTTTATAAAACTAAGCAAGGATAAGTTGGCATCACAAAAAGATACCCAATATGTAAACCTAAGAAGTCCTACACTCAACTTTACCTTGAGATCGAGTGTGTGTGGATAGCAAAAGTGGAGGGAAAGGGAGGGGAAGGAGGAGGAGGGAAGGGAAGGACAAATAGTGTATGAGTGCTTGGATACAATTTCCCTCCAAATCTTGCCTATTATAGAAAGATTTTTTTTTTTTTTTTGCTTTATAGGAGGGAAAATTGATCCCTCTGAAACCCCTGCCCTTTCTTTCCCTCCACCCTTATTTGCTATCGAAACAAGGGATTCGAAATCCCCTACTCTCCTTCCCTTTTTTTTTTCTCTCCAAATCCCTCAATTCAACATACTCTAGAGAGCGGTGGCATCCCAAAGGGGGTGCAGTGGGTGCAGCAAAATATGTGTTAAATCATATCATATGATGTAACGGGTCTGGGCCGCACCCGGATGGAGGAGAGAGAGTCCGCTTCATAAGGTCAAGGAGGTTCCACTCTAAAACCAATTGGCTATAGAGGGAGTATCCCTTTGCCTTATAAAGTGATATCTCCTCTCCTCTTCTATCAATATGAGACTCTCACATGTAGGAATATATGGGTGGTTTTCTTAACAATATGTAAAATTTAGTGTATTAGTAGTACATATCAATTCAAGTGGTTCAGTGGTACAGTGCAATTACTGAGATGTTCGATCCCCCATGCGAACATTTTAAGTTTTGCATTTTTAACAACCATGTTTTGACATTTTGTTGGTATGAGACCGTCTTCTTTTCAAACTTGTGGTAATATATTTTCATTTGGCCGAAACGTACTTCATGACTCGAGGTACACTAAAATTTCGCACCTCCATCGTCTAGTTCCTGGGGACGCCACTGCTTGAGAGTGACGACGGAGTTAATTAAACTGAAGGCCATGTTGTTGCTGACTCATGCATGAATTGATTTGTTGCAATTTTCCTGATTATAGTCAAGTTTTACGAGTACTTCTCAAAATACATTCTCACCTGTTTCGTGAATTTCCAGCTTGTTATTCTCTTTTGTTATTAGTCAAATGTAATTCCTATATTGTAGGATTGTTAGATATCTTCAAGTAATTAGTTAGCTTAGATATCTCATCAAATTGTTGTATAAATACTAGTCTCCTGTAACTCTGATTCATCATCTTACTTAATACAAATCATATTCATTTTTTACATAAAGTCGGCTTTGCCCTGTTTTTAGTTTTTACACACGACTTACAATAGTCGGACACTGTAATTACACAACTTCCGCAATTTTAGTGTAGATGAAGTTGAATATCATCCGATTGTTTTTCTTCATTTTGGGTTATTAGAGTTTGATGGGTTTTCGTTCAATTGCATATGACGATTAGTTATTTTGATCTAAAGAGTGGATGTATAGCTCCTGCAATAGTCGAAATCAAGTGTGTCAAGGCTCTTCAGGGATATTAATCCATTTTTATGTATTGTTGTTTAAATGTTTTTAATTAAAATGCCAATAATTGTATACAATTAATTAGCCTCTTCCGCTCTTCGGATGTATTAACATCATTTGTTATCTGTTGTCCGTTGATTAACTTAGTTGCTCAATTTTGGCTGGATGATTAATTAAGCTCATGTGCTGCCTAGTACAATACTCAGACCAGTATGATGTTTGTTACTTGTAGTCGAGTCTGAGTAATATATGGTAATTGTGAGACGATTTATCGATGAATGCGTCATATAGATTGAACAACATAGCGCAATCCTTGCCATTATTATCGAGAATGGATTGACGCTATGTCCTATGCACACGAAAAATAAAATAAATGGGAAAACGAAAAAGAGAATAAATACAATACTAGAGATACTCAACCACCAGAAACCAATTGAAGGTATACCACCAGATCACCGTGTCATCTACCACCGCTCTTCTTAATCCTCTAGATAGATATGCCATATGCTCTTCAGTAGATCAAGATACTCAAAAGTCAAACCACCAGAATAACATCCCATACATGTCGTCTCGACTCTCGATAGAGATTAGCTCTCTTCCTCATTTTATAATCATGATGACTCTTGAGCATCTCACAGAATGGTAATGTTAAGAATATGTTGAATTTTGGGCCAATCTTCACCTGATGGGGATTGGCATCTCTCAATAAGCTCCCTTGAGCATCTGTGAAAGATTAGTGACTTTAAGTTGGACAGGTTGCTTATCTCGTGAGGCAACGATTTCAATCTGGGGCAATTAATTATATGAAGGCTTTCGAGGGAGGTGAGGCTATCAATCCACTGTGGAAGCACCTCAAATGCATTACACCATGATATCACAAGAGTTTTCAAAGATGACATATCCCGAAACTCCTCAGGAAGATGTTCTATTTCATTATAGTAAAATTTTAATTTACTGAGATTGGGAAGGTAATTTTTGAGGAGGATGACTGGTTGTCTATGCTTAACACCCACATTGGAAGGAAAAGATGTTTGCTCAGCTACAATGATATCTTGTATAGAAGAAATACCTTGTAGAAACACTTGGGCCAATGAAATGACTAACTCCATGTCTATTGTCACTCTCTCCAATTTGGGAAATGCAGGAATCCATATCTGGATTTGACTCTGACTCTGATCTTGAACAGACTCTGTCATACTCCACCATCCTTTCAACCGAGGTATGTCTATGAGGGTTAGCTTTCTGAGGGACGGGAATAAGAGAGTGGAAGGGTATTCGTCTGCAACAACTACCATGTTACTTTTGCTACTACTACCATTTTCTATGTACTCCACCTTGTGCAATCTCATTAAGACTAGCTCCTTAAGATAAGGGAGTCTTTCAAAGGAGCACATATTTATGCATTCTTTGCACTCAACTATTTCAATCTTAACAAGATTTGGAAGCCAACAATGGATACCTTCTCTCATCCAACATGGCAACCTCATCCCCCCATACTTTTTTATAATCAGCCACTCTAGATGAGCACCAGGCTTGAGGTTCTCTAGCACCGTCTCGTCCTCTAATCTACCCTCTCTAAATATCATAGTTAACTCAGTAATCTCTTTCTTGTCCAGTTTTGCAGCTTTGGCTTCTGACACTATATCCTTTGATCGATCGACCAAAACGATTGTCAACTCGCCTTTAAGATTAACAAGATAGCCTAGGTCTGCTAGATCACACGCCAATTTAGCCTTGGATCCATAGGGAGTGATAGAGGTTCTTGGTTTTACCACAACAAAATGGCCTAGGGTTTCAAGACTTGTTAGTCTCCGCAACCCCTTTGGCATGTGACTCAATCTGAAACAATTATAGAGGTTAAGGTGTCTTAGCATCACTAGCTTGTTTATGTCCTTGGGCAACTCTTCAAGGCCCCAACAGTAGGATAGGTCAAGTAAGTAAAGATTCACTAGCTGTGTAATTGATTCGGGGAGTTTACGGATAGAGTTGTGCGAAAAATCGAGATACCTCAAGTGGATCAGTTTGCCTAGTGATCTTGGCAGCTTATTAATCTCAAGCCCATGCATCCGCAGTACCCTCAAAGACTGAATTCTGAATATAGAAATGTCATTTAATAGGACAAGTCTAACTTTCTTTAAGGAATACTTGCTATTTGATGGAAAAGGGAGAAGGAACGACTTCAACTGCTTGATTTTGAGTAGTGATGATGGGACTTTCAAAGACGACTGGTTTGTTAAATGGTATGATACATGACCAACTCTTTCATCAAATTCATTTGTATTTGAATCTGCCATTCTGTATTTAAACCCACCCATCTGAAGCACTAAATCATGCATCAGGTTGTGCATCTGAAAACTCTGAGGGCACTTTTGCCCATCCCTGTACTCACAGAAGAAAAATCCTCGATTTAGCAAGCACACTACATATCCTTCTGCCACCTCTTCTAAACTTTGATTAGCATACTCAGCCTCAACATATCCCATGGCAATCCAAAGACGAATGAGAATACTTTTTTCAAACCGGGATCCCTTTGGGAACAATGAGCAGTATGCAATACACAATCTTAGACTTGGACCTAATTGATCATAACTGAGCTTGAGTGTGCCTAGGACGTCACGACCATAGGATGCAAAATTTGCAAGTTGATCATCCCTAAAAGCCCGCCACTCCTGGAGAGTATATTTCCCCGCTAAAAGGCTTCCAATTACCCGTATAACAAGGGGGACTTTAGGACACATATTTGCAATATCTTTCCTGATGGCCTCCACCCCTGGCTCATGCCATTCTGTAGAAGACACATATTGAAAGAGGAGCAAAGAATCATCATCTCCTAAATCACTAACCATTAATGGGTCTTGGGTCCCAATAATTCTAGCAACTGTTTGGCTACGTGTGGTAAGGAGAACTTGACTCCCCTGAGCCCCGACCCTGAGCAGGGATCTTAATTCTATCCATTTTGATCTCAAATTATCGGCATCCCACACACCATCCAAAACTAGCAGAAACCTCTTCCCAACAATTGCTTGAAACAGATGTCGTTGGAGCTGATCAATCTCGTAGTTGAGAGCTTTTTCATCAGTGGCAGACGTCACCATCTGCCGTAGCACATCCTTGACATTGAAATCTTGGGTGACGGAAACCCAAAGCTCCAAATCAAAATATCTTTTAATCCTTTCATCATGGTACACATACTGAGCCAATGTAGTCTTCCCAACTCCACCTATCCCAACAAAGGAA
>JAGPOY010004220.1:0-12033 GCA_018983105.1 Silene uniflora | reverse complement strand
AGCAGAAACCTCTTCCCAACAATTGCTTGAAACAGATGTCGTTGGAGCTGATCAATCTCGTAGTTGAGAGCTTTTTCATCAGTGGCAGACGTCACCATCTGCCGTAGCACATCCTTGACATTGAAATCTTGGGTGACGGAAACCCAAAGCTCCAAATCAAAATATCTTTTAATCCTTTCATCATGGTACACATA
Organism: Silene uniflora; assembly: GCA_018983105.1. NCBI lineage: Eukaryota > Viridiplantae > Streptophyta > Magnoliopsida > Caryophyllales > Caryophyllaceae > Silene > Silene uniflora. The sequence continues at coordinate 11,839 of JAGPOY010004220.1, read as the reverse complement.
CTGAGCCAATGTAGTCTTCCCAACTCCACCTATCCCAACAAAGGAAGCAACCGGTAGGACACCGGCTGCAGCGGAAGAGTCTAACAGCAAGCTTACCATCGTATCCCTGTCTCCATCTCGTCCGATTACCAAATCAGTACTCATATAAGACCCCGATACATTTCTCAATGTTTGGGTTTGGTTTAAAGACGAGGAGCTAACTATGCTTCCAAATTGGACATGGTTACTTGCAATGCGACTCAGTTCCCCCGTAATACCTTTGATTTTCCTAGCATTCTTGAAGGGGGAGACAAGCTGGTTTGAAGTGGAAAAGAATAAGCGTGCCTCTTTGGTGAACTTACTTCCGCTCATGAGTTGTTTTTGCTTGGCTTTTACGGCTTTTGCATCTTGGAAATCGATTAACTTGGCAAGTCCGAGTTCAAGCTTGTCGAGCACGTCTCGTTGAGAATAACTGCACACATGTGATGAATGTGCGTCAAGAAGTGTAGCTCCAATGGTAGTTTTGATATCCTGAAGCGCTTTTATTTGGAAATCAAGGTCAGTTGCAGCAACTAAACTTTTGCAAACTTGAGAACCCACTTTGTCTGCAATGATTTTAAGCAACTCAGTCACTATCGATTCAGCCATGAAGCTTCTTCAAAGCAAGGTTATCTAGTTTTGTTTCTTTTGGCAAATAAGATTTTGTGTTAAGAGGATGATAGATTGATTTGTAATACTTAGGCATTAATATAAATATCAGTCTCGTTCTTATAATTGACGGTTTGTCGTATACTGAAATTATTGGCGTTGGTAAATTTCGGGTGATGTGTTTAGTGGGTTGGTTAAATGGAGCGCTGCTATATAATTAATTATCATATCTTTTCACCTGCTTCGGCAATTTCTCCGTAGTAACAAATTAAAAAGACAAAGTGATTTGTTTGATTGAGTTTATTTAAACAGAAGAAAAGTTGTGGGGTAATTTCTAGCTTGCATCACGCATTCGGAAATTTAGTTTTAAAGATTTCAATTGTCTTGTGAACTTTAATTGATACCGTATATGTTAAAATCCGAAACTGACATTTTAGACGAGATTTAACCTCGACCTGAGATGAAGTTGTTGAGACATAACAACTATACACTTGATTAATCTCAAATCAAGGTTACAACTCACGTCGTGAATCTTGATCAGTTGACAGAAAGAGCGTATACTGAAGTATGTGCTTGCTGATTCAAGCATGAATGGTGCAGTTCAACTAAAGTTAAGGTCTTTCTCATAAATAATAGGGAATACTTTTAATAATGCCTCAAATCAAGGTTACAACTCAAGCCCTGATCCGTTGCCTCATTGAGTTTATACCTTGTACAATTTTATCCATTCGACAGTTCAGAGGACATATCAGAAGCAATGACCATTGCAGCGCCTTGAATTAAGCAAGCAAATTCTTCTTCTCTCAAAGATCTCACAGTTCTCAGTTCATAATGACATATTTCAGGCCATGCCTACTGTCGAAATGCAAGCTGCAGCCTCGGAGCGTGCTACAGGCCCAAATGAAATTACATGCCCCGATCCATTACCAACCTATCTCAACCTAAACAATTGTCAAAGCTACTTAGGTCTGCTAAACCATACGTCGAATCAGCCTTGGATTCACCAAGAGTCCAAGACTGATAGAGTGGCTTGGTTTCCCACAATGAAATGGCCTAGTGTTTCAAGACCAACTGCCAGTCTAAGCAACTCCTTGGGCATATGTCTCAAACTTATACAACCATCGAGGTCGACCCTCGAGGTGTCTCAGCATCACTAGCTTGCTTATGTCCACGGGCAACTCTTCAAGGCTCCGTTTGGTTCATGATAATGCAATGGAATGGAGTGAGTATGCTAGTATGCTACCATAGAGGTCGGGGGTTTCAACTTTCAAGTTCATTCCTACTTAAAATTCTTCGGTTTAATCTAGAATACAAATTATTGTTTACATCTGCCAAAAAAAAAAAAAAAAAACCCATTGTCCATTTCCATCTATTCACAATAATGTCCCATTGTCTATTTTTTCTATTAGAATTAGAAGATAATTAATTAATTACAATTTTCCTATTAAAGTTAGAAAATTAAAATTAATTATTTATGATTTTTCTATTAAGGTTAGGAAATAATTAATTATTTACAAATTTTCTATTAGAATTAGAAAATTAAAATTAATTGTTTATGATTTTTCTATTAAGATTAGGAAATAATTAATTATTTACAAATTTTCTATTAGAATTAGAAAATTAAAATATTATTCACAATTTTCCTATTAGAATGACACAAGAGAAAATATAAGTAAACGAATGATAAGATTACTAGGTGTAGAAACATGACGATAAATGTCAAGAACTATCGTTTAACGATCACAAAAAAATGGCGGGGGTCAACTTAAATAAACGTTATTTGGTATCTATAAACTTTTTTTTTTTTTTTTTAACTACGGAGTAATATATTTTGGAAATTCAACAATTAGATTTGAATAAATCGGAAAAAAAATTTAGACAAGGAGAGTACTTACATAGACGTAATATAATATTTTAACTTTTTATTTACTATGGAGTATATATATTTAGGAAGGTCAACAATTAGTTTAGGATTAATTAAAAAAATGAGATAAAGTATTTGAAAAAATTGGGATAATGTAATTAAGGTGAAGGGAGTAATTAAGAGTGGGTTTTACAGGTCACACATCAAGTTAGAAGGTCTTAACAATGACATATTGACATATACTTTTTGCAATAAGTTAGTAGGGCTCATGTAACAAAATTAGCAATATTTCAATATATTATTGTAATTTTGACCAAGTTTAGTTACATATTCTAAAAAAAAAAAAACTTATGAATATGAAAATGTAATATTTAAATTGCAAATTCAGATCAAGTTAATTTTGTATATATAACTTTACAAAAGTAAGTCGTGCAATAAAATTAAAACTGCTCTGAACATATTTCAAACATGATAAGATTAAAATAAATTTAATGTCATTTTCATCTAAAGTGTTAAATACTGATAGATCGAGCAATCTCCTTCGATAGTATTACCCATTAAAATTAATTAGGATGACAAAAAATGTCAAAAACTATAGTTTAACGATGACAATAAATGGCAGAGGTTTACTTAAATAAACGGTACTTGGTTTCTATAATTTGTTTTTTTCCTATGGAGTATATATATTTAGGAAATTCAACATTTAGTTTTGAATGAATTGAAAAAAAATAAAAAATAACTAATACATTGGCAGTACTTACATAGACGCAATATATAATATCTTAATTAATACTTCATTTACGATCGAGTATATATATTTAGGAAAGTAACCAATCAGTTTAGGATTAATTAAAAAATTGAGATGATTTATTTTAAAAAAAGAATGGGATAGTATAATTAGGTGAAGAGAATAAATAAAAGTGGAGTTATATGGGATCAGAGGTCGAGTTAGATGGTCTACGACATATTTGACATATAATTTTTGTAATAAGTTAGTAAGGACTCATGATGTAATAGTAATATTTCAATATATTATTGTAATTTTCACTGAGTATTTAGGTGCATATTCTAAAAAAAAAGCTTATGAATATAAAAATGTCATATTAAAATTACAAATTCATGTGAACTTCGTATATATAACTTTAGAAAAGCAAGTCGTGCTATAAAATTAAAATTGCTAGGAACATATTTCAAACATCAAAAGATTATAATGAATTTAATGTCATTGTCATCTCAGGTGGCGAGTAGTCGAGTACTAATAGAAAAAACAATCTTCTACGATAGTATCGAAGACAATTTCACAAAATGTTCATCCCAAGTTTGGAAATTTCGAAATTTTTAGAGACCAGTTTATAAGTTTACCCTTTCGCCCCCGTTGAAAATTTTTGGCCTCGCTTACTTCAATTCATAGGTTCACCACCGAAAATAAATAACTTAATATTAAAATTGAGAATATATATAGATATAAGATATAATTGGATTGGGATTATACACATATAAAAATGTTTCACTTGCTCTTCCCTTCTATCTAAATTTCTTATTACTACAATGGGGTTGGATTCAGTTAGGTTAATTTGTGTTCGAGTTTGCAATAATTCGAGCCAGGTCGGGTCATTTCAGATTTGGGTCATCTCCGTGTAGGTTGTTTTCAAGTTATTTGAGGATATTAGGTCTCGGTGCTCCTTTAAAAGTTTCTCCTTAGGCCTCTCTCATCCTACAGAGTGATCTTACCTTCACTGTTTGACATTGTAAAATTGACCCGATTCAAATAACTTGGGCCAAATTGACCCGACCCTATTTAACCCAATCATAATGTTTATTATCGCAAATTGAGCTATATCCTCAAATAACTTGAAAACAACCTACCCGGAGATGACCCGACCTGGATCGAATTATTGCAAACCCGAACACAAATTAACCTAACCGGATTGTTTAAGATAGAGTCTTAAACTTAAAATGGGTCACGCCGTCACGCCGTGAGGTATTTAAAAAGCATAATACAAATTTGGTCTCATTTATATAAATACTAAATACCCCACTATTTAACCGTTTTAAATTTAAAAGAAATATTCCATCCTATTCACTATAATTGCAACACTTTCCAGAAACGGATTATTCAAGTAATTGCAACGTTTCCTTTTTTGGTAACTTTTATTCTAATTTTATTCATCCCTCTCTCCTCTCATCAAACCCCACACAACTCTTTTACTCCTATTTTATTACTTTCTTTAATGTTTTGACCCCACAATTCTTTATTTAACTCATAATAATTCATCTCTCTCTCCTATCACCAACCCAACACAACTCTATTACTCTTATTTTAATAATTTTCCTTAAATATTGTGCCCAACCCAAATGTTGTGATTATAGTGAATGGGAGGGAGTATGTCTATCTTATACGTAAGGGACTACATTAATCTTAAATTGTTTGAATAGATCACCAATGCAGCCAAAAAAGTAAGTTGATTGATACAAACACTACTAGAGATACTCAAACCACCAGATCACCACGTCAACTAACTCTTCACTTGATTGATTCTTTTCATTCTTCCCCATTTTTAGCGGGTTGAATGAAAAGGTCGAGTATATGTTGAATTTTGGGCCATTCTTCTTAATCGTCTCCAGGGACGGAGCGATGAATTATATTCACGTAGGGCTACATTTTAAAATTGAATTCGTGTTATATTATCTTAACTGAGGTGACTAAATCAGGATTCGCATTTAGGGGCGTAAAAAATACCAGCAAAAGTAAGTTGGTAATGTGATAAGGTAAACTAAAAAAAATCCGAATATTTAGCTAAAATTTTTGAAATCTCTATTGTAGCAGGTCAGACGTTGGGACGTTACATATCTTGTGAGAGGAGCTAAATTGAGTGAGTGCCTTTGAATCTCCCCCAATTAATTTGCAAAACATGAATAACTTGTTTATTATATACAAGGAATCGAACCGTTGTTTCTAGGATTAAAAGTTGAACAAGCAAGCAACTGAGCTATACATGGGATATGATAAAACGGTGCACTAAACTTTACTTAACTTTTCTCCCTGGGCTATAGCCCATATAGCCGCCCATGATCGTCTCGATAGAGATTAGCTCTTCACTTTATTCATTCATTTCATTTTTCCCTATTTTTCAGCGGGATTAATTTAATGTAAATGTCGGAAATATGTTGAATTTTGGGCCAGTCTTCTCCTGATGGTGATTCGCATCTCTTCGCAAGCTCCCTTGAGCATCCATACAGTCTTAGATACTTCAAGTTGGATAGGTTGCTCATCTCGTCTGGCAATGATTTCAATCTGGGGCAGTAACTTATATGAATGCTGTTGAGGGAGGTAAGACTATCAATCCACTCTGGAATTGCCTCTAATGCTTTACTGGAGAATATTTGCAGGCTTTCCAAAGAAGACATACCTCGAAACTCCTCAGGAATATGTTCCATTTCATTATCGGAGAAGTCTACAGTTCTGAGGTTGGGAAGGTAGTTTTTGAGGAGGATGACTGATTGTCTCTGCTTAACACCCACATTTGAAAGACCACATTTTTGCTCTGCTACATCCTTGGTTTTCCCACGAACAGTGAGATGTGAGAAAGAAGAAATACCTTGTAGAAACACTTGGGCCATTGAAATAAGCAACTCCATGTCCATGTGCACATACTCCAATTTGGGAAATGCAGGCATCCACTTCATGAGTTGATTCCGACTCTGATCTTGAACTGACTCTCTCATACTCCACCATCCCTTCAACTCAGGTATGTCCGAGAGGCTGAGGTATTTAAGGGACGGGAATAAGGGAGTGGAAGGGTATTCGTCCGCGAGAACTACCACGTTACTTTTGCTGCTACTACTATTTTCTATGTACTCCACCTTATCCAAGTTCCTTAAGGTTAAATATTCAAGATGAGGGAGTCTTCCAAAGGAGCACATATATTTGCATTCTTTGCATCCATATATACTAACACTAACGAGATTTGGCAGCCATAAATGGATTCCTTCCGTCATCCAACATGGCAACCTCATCCCCCCATAGTTCTTTATACTCAGATCTTCTAGATTAGCACCGGGTTTGAGGTCCTCTAGCACCATCTCGTCCTCTAATCTGCTCTCTGTAAAATCCATAGTAAACTCAGTGATGTCTTTCTTCTCCAGATTTACGTCTTTGGCTTGTGACACTATATCATTTGATCGATCGACCAAAACGATTTTCAACTTGCCCTTCAGATTACCAAGACAACCTAGGTCTGCTAGATCACACGCCAATTTAGCCTTAGATCCATAACGAGTGACAGAGGTTCTTGGTTTTCCCACAACAAAATGGTCTAGTGTTTCAAGACCTGTCAGTCTCTGCAACCCCTTGGGCATGTGACTCAAATTGTCACATTCAAAGAGGTAAAGGTGTCTTAGCGCTACTAGCTTGCTCATTTCTTGGGGTAACTCTTCAAGGCTATGACAATAGGATAAGTCAAGTACGTAAAGATCCACTAGTTGTGTAATTGAGTCGGGGAGTTTACGGAGATTATTTCCCGACAAATCAAGATACCTCAATTGGATCAGTTTTCCTAGTGATCTTGGCAGTTCAGTAACTCCTAGTCCATGCATCCGCAGTGCCCTCAATGACGGAATTGTGGGTATAGATATATCAATTAATGGAAAATTTCTAAATTTATGATAGTAGCACACACCTTCGGATGGAATAGGGAGAAGGAACGACTTCAACTGCTTCAGTTTGAAGAGTGATGATGAGACTCTCCAAGACGGGCAGTTTGCCACATGAAATGATAGATGACGAACTTTTTCATCAAATTCATTTGTATCTGAATCTGCTATCTTATACTTATACCCAGCAATTGAGAACACTAAATCATGCATCAGGTCGTGCATATGGAACCAGTCAGGGCATTTATGCCCATACTTGTAAGGATAGTCGAAAAATCCTTGATTTAGCAAAGAAAACACATATCCTTCTGCCACGTCTTCTGGATCTTGGTTTGTATACTCGCCCTTAACGTATCCCATGGCGATGCAAAGATGGATGAGAATTCTTTTAGAAAATCCGGATCCTTTTGGGAATAAAGAGCAGTATAAGACACAGTCTCTTAACCTTTTATCTAATTGATTGTAGCTCAGTCTAAGTGTGCCCATGACGTCACTGCCATAAGAGATAAAATTTGCAACCTGATCTTTCCTAAAAGCTCGCCATTCCTGGACTGTTTGTTTGCGAGCTAAAAGGCTTCCAATTGCACGTATAGCAAGGGGCACTTTGGGACACAAATCTGAAATCTCTTTCAAGATAGCTTCCACCCCTGGCTCATGCCACTCTGTAATAGCCATATGTTGTAAAAGGAGCAAAGAATCTTCATTTCCTAAATCACTAACCACGTATGGCTCATGGGTCCCAATAATTCTAGCAGCTGTTGTGCTACGTGTGGTTAGGAGAACTTGACTTCCCTGAGCCCCGACCCTGAACATGGCTCTCAATTGTAACCATTTTTCTCTCAAACTGTCGTCGTCCCACACACCATCCAAAACAAGCAGAAACCTCTTCCCAGCAATTGCATGATATAGACGTCGTTGGAGTTGACTGATATCGTAATCGAGAGCGTTTTCATCAGTGGCACACGTCACCATCTGCCGCAACACATCCGTGATATTAAAATATTGGGTGGCGAAAACCCAAAGCTGCAAATCAAAATATTTTGTAATCCTGTCATCATTGTACACATACTGAGCCAATGTAGTCTTTCCAACTCCACCTGTACCAACAATGGAAGTAACAGGGACGACACCAGCAGCGGCAGAGGAGTCTAACAACAAGCTTACCATCTTATCCCTATCTCCATCCCTTCCAACTACCATATCGGTACTCATATAAGACCCGGATACATTGCTCAATGTTTTGGTTTGGTTCAATGATGACGAACTAACTATGTTTCCAAATTGGGCATGGTTTCTTGCAACGCGACTAAGTTCCCCCGTAATACCCTTGATTTTCCTAGCATCCTTGAAGCGGGAGACAAGCTGGTTTGAAGAGGAAAAGAACAAGCGCGCCTCTTTGGTGAACTTACTTCCACCCATGAGTTCTTTTTGCTTAGCTTTCGCCGCTTTTGCATCTTGGAAATCGTCTAATTTGGCGAGTCCAAGTTCAAACTTCTCAAGCACGTGTCGTTGAGAATGCGTACACACCCGTGCTGAATTAGCATCAAGAAGTGTAGCTTCAATGGTATTTTTGATATCCTCAAGCCCTTTTATTTGGGACTCAATGTTAGCTGCACCAACTATTCCATTCCAAACTTCAGAACCCGCTTTTTCCCCAACAAGTTTAAGCAACTCAATCGCCACCGATTCCGCCATTTTGAACTCCTACACTGTCTTCTTAGCAGAAGTTTCCCCAATAAGATTATTTGATTAGGTGTATTTGGAATGAGGATTTGTGAGATATGATTGTAAAACCGTAAAAACAGAAGTATTTTTGTAGTTAAGAGGATGATAGATTGAATGATACGATTCCCGGCTTACAATCAGCTTATTTAATATAGTGAACTAGGAAATTTCCAGGAACATGATTAGTAAGTTGATGTAACCTTATATTCATCTCACTTTGGTTTGAAAAATGAGGCACACAGGAAACAAACGAGTGGTTAGCATTTAGCCATCGAAATTGCCTGGCATGCATCATAGTTGTCCACTTGTCCACAAACTATCGAAAAAGTTGATTTAACTCGTTTTTGTTTCGAGCATATGATGGGGGCGGACCCACAGTAATGAATGATGCTACACGGCTACACCAAACCAAAAAATAAATAGTGAAGGAAAAATAATTTGCTACACCAAAATTATTAATAGAGCCTTCATTTAAGACTAATGAACAATTAGTAGAAAATCTATTAATAATTTCGGTGTAGCAAATTATTTTTCCTTCACTATTTATTTTTTGGTTTGGTGTAGCAAATGCTACACCATCATGGCTGTGGGTCCGCCCCTGGTTGTTGATTAGATGAAAGAAATAGAAGACGAACAGAGGAATGGGATTCAATTTTGGTTTTGTTTTAAATTAACGCGGTTATCTTAGTGATAACCGGTTATAGTGCGAGGGTTAACCCGAATTGACTCGTACTCAAAATGACTTGAATTAAGACCAACATCTCTATGTTATCTATTTTTTAATCGTCTTTTTTGTTAAAATTTTAATAGGGTGAGCTTAATTATCTAGAAACTAATTTTGTGACCCGTGAAATTCACGGGTTCGGTTTAAGGATCGTTCATGCATTTTTTCTCTTTAATTGTTTGATGATTTTTCCATTTTTCATTCGTGGTTTATCTCTATAATTATTTTAGTCGTTCATATTCAAGGTATGTTTAACTGAGCAATAAAATGAGTCGTTTCTATGAATCAATAACAAAAAATAAAGTTGGCACATGAGACCCTCCATGATATGATGATGAATTTGAATTTATGGCAAATTAATGAAAAAATTAAAAGTTAGAAAATATGGAAAGACACACAAAGCATTTGTCTAGGGTTCTAATTATTGCGATATTATGATAGGGAAATTGAAAGGATGTGGTGTGGTTTATTCAATAGGAGATAAATCTATTGTAAAAGTGAAAGAGTTCAGCTCTAACTTGTCACTAATTTGTTGACGTATATTTGTTTTTACTACTTTTTGTAGTAGCTTGATATTCTTTTATTTACGATTTTACATTATACATTAGTATTGTTATTTTATTTTTTTTATTGTTATTCTCATTATCATTACTTTTGTAAGGATATCATTTTTGTTCAACGTCAAATTTGATATTTTTGTTAGTCAACTTTATTAAAATGATAATACTCCGTAGTAGTTAAAAAAATAATAAGTACCCCCTCCGTACCATTCAAATGGTTACACTTGCCATTTTCGTCCGTACCATTCAAATTGTTACATACCATAAATAACCATATATTTACCTTTATACCCTTAGTGGACCACACATTCCACCCAAATAACAACCCATTAATCCCCATCAACTCAACATTTAACAATATTTTAACCTAACTACTACCCCACCAACTCAATATTACTTTTCATTTATACCCTTGTTTTTACCCTCTTTTCTTAAAATCCGTTTTTTTTACCACGTAACCATTTGAATGGTACGGAGGGAGTAGTATATAACATAATTTATACATCTTTTTTTTTTTGGAAATAATAATGATATTTAAGACTTCAAATATTTTTCACTCATTTTCTCTTAACTATTGTAACGTTTAATCAAATTAAAATAATTTAAATAAGGTGGGTAAATAGATAAAACATTCATTCTCAAATTGAAAATTAAAAGTAAAAAAGATATGCTACTCATAAGTATTATGTTATTTTGGGATAAAATGTAAGTAATTATACTAAGAGAATTAATATAAACAGATTATCAAAAATCAATATATACATTGTATTTTTGCCATCTTATCATCAAAGCAACAATAAGACAACAAAATCAAATGTATCCTATCTCATCTCATTAGTATTCAAATCATAAGGAAAATATAAATTTAGCCATCTATCAAACTTAATTAAATATATAGAAAATACTGTATTTACACTATCTTGCCTTAGTCATATTTGTAATTTGTAGTTAATATCAATCTCTTCGTTTCATGCTACCATTTGTTGCATATACACCCATTTAGAAAAAGAAAAGCAAATGAAAAAGTCATTCATACCAAACAAAAATATATAAAGAAGATTCATACCTATAACACCAATTTCATGCAGTTTTTTTGATATATGAGTATGTATCATCCGGCCTCCTACAATTTGAACGCACAAAAATAATAAAAAATAAGATTTTAAATAATTCAATATACAATAAAGAAAAAGAGTAAAAAAAATAGTTTAGTTATCTATGTAAACTTTACATACTAATTTCTTGAATAAAATGAAAAATTGTGATTGTTATATAATGTTGAGGACAAAACAAAAATATCATTATTAAATAAAGATAAGAAAAGTAAATAAACAGAGTAAAAGATAAGAAAAGTAAATAAACAAAGTAAATTGATGACTAAAGTTATGAGAGGGAGATAAAAGGTTTGTATCAAATTTTTTTTAATTTATTTTTTTTACGTATAAGCATGTGACACATGATAATCGAAAATGACTTTATTTTATGACACGGCTTTGTGAGATAACTTCGTGAAATATTTAGTCCTGCCTTTTTACAATATAACTTTAGATACCAATTTTTTAAATAACATGGAAATTATGATTATTGTTATATAATGGTGAGGGGAAAACAAAAAGAACATCATTAAATAAAGATAATAAAGTTAAATAAATAGGGTAAATTGATAACCAAAGTTATAAAAGGGAG
>JAGPOY010004219.1:0-12170 GCA_018983105.1 Silene uniflora | reverse complement strand
ATTCAACTCCACTCTACCACTTTCTTTTTTCACGTTTGCCAACGCGTGTTTTACGTGCTAAATACCGTTGGCTACGCATTTGCTAAAATTATAAAAATTAGATATTTGTAATGTACACGTAAAGACGAATCAAACAAGATCACACATGAAAATACTTTCACTTATGTATTGAGAAAAAAATCGAAATTGAAGCCCAATTGTGAATAGTGTACAAAAATAAAATAGGTAGAGTGGAGTTGAATAGAGGAAGTATACTAGTAGAGTATTATTTAAATCGAGTGTGGTTGTTATAACTCATAAGTAAGAATTTGTGCTAATTTTGTTAGGTCGCTGGAGAATGGAGATGGGAGTAAGGAGGAATTGACTATTTTTTTACTTGTAGCCTATTCTAAAAATAACTTTATTTCGATTTTGAACATGTTTTATGCGACTAAAATTTAATTACTCACTCCGTGGCCCGTGCTAGTTATTTGTTTCTTTTTGTTTAAGTGGACAATAATGCAAATGGATGATCAAATTATCCATGGAAATCCTTAGACATCCAAAATGGAATAAGTAGACAAATAACTAGAACGAGGTTATCAGGAGGAGGATTAGGACCCGCCTTGATTAGTTGATTATGGCTCATCCCATCTTGATTACCACGTTCCGCATCACTTACCCCGAGCAATTGCAACAATAATGTTGCTCCGCATCCCATTATTCCCATCCCCGTTCTTGCCCCTCGTATCAAAGGACAACAATGGCTCTTATGGTAATTGTATCACATCCACGTATAGTATCTACATATCCGACATAGAGTTGAGGAGGATACTCAAGCTTTACTTCGATCTTCTTTGACTCGTCTAACAGTCCATAGTCCATTCAATAAATTGACATGTCGAATCAAATTTACTTTCTCATCCAGCCACAACCGAATAACCGTTATAACCTTTGCTTTTGCAACAGCTTATTGGTCAAGCTTTTAGCCATGTGGAGAGCTTTTCCAATTTTTCCCACATCATCGATGGTGCACATAACCTAACCTTATGTACTACCACGCTTAGTACATAAATTCTCCCCGTCGACAACACTCAACTTATCTGGCTTGCGTTTATCACCTTTCAAGACTCTAGCCAAAATCCTCCTTTGTTAGAGGGTGAACTACTTTTACCATCAAATTTTGGTACTCAAAATTGATACCTCATAGTTGACATCCTTATCGATCAAACAACCAAATCGCTTGGACCGAGCCGAAGTGACTCTGAGAGCACTTATTGAGAAATTAACCCTAATTCAAAGGACCTCCGTGTTTTGTCATTCTGAACCAGACGGTGGTCGGTGGGTTCGATTTGCGATTGTTCAATGCTCCAAAGATACAAAAAAGCAACCAGTGACTTACAATTTGGTGATAAATTTTAATGTATTGGCCTAAATTAAAGCATAGAAGTGTAATATCAAGTCGGAAGGATGTTCGTGTCAACTAGTGATATGTGGCCAAACTGGAAAAGTGAAATGTCCAAGCAGCATACACTTCATATTTTCATATACATGTAGGATCAGTTTAGATGGCACATGATCGAGTTTTTAATATAAAAGCGTAACTGGTTAAATTCTTGTTACATGTATTAATTCCCATTTCCCATCATTGCTTTTGAGATTCAAGTGTACGTAATAACAGTATCTCATCTGTTAGTGACTGTTCATTTCTTTTTTGCTGTTCAGTTTAATAATGAATCGCCGTGTGCCCTACAAAAATGCAACTCCTGCACAAGGTCGTGGCAATAAATTGCCTGATGACATTATTGGCAGAGTTTTGAAATGCTTGCCCCTTCACAATGCTGCAAAATTGTGTCTCGTCTCAAGAAGATGGCTCTGTGCATTCAAAGAACTTTCTGAGTTGAGGTTCGACTCAATTTTTTTTGCAGAGGTGCTAAAAAGTAAACCACCAACAGCGGAGGAGTTTTTAAGCATTTTGAGTGTCATCCTGCTGTCTCATGTTGGCAATATAGGTGTTTTTTACCTTTGCATTCCGGAATTTAAATCTTCTAGCGTACCTGATATCGGCCCATGTTTTTCCTATCTCTCAAGGAACGGTGTCAAAGATATCACCATTAAGAATGTGCAAAACACGCCTCTTAAGTTGTCTTACCTCCTTTTCTCGTGTCTGAGTCTCGAAAGGCTCGCACTTGACAAGTGCATAATCAATTTGCTACCCTTCTTTAACCACTTCATAAATCTTGAGACAATTGAGTTTGAAAACGTCACTTTTATGGGAAACTCCCTCACTGATTTCATTGCTAGTTGTCCAGTTCTTCAGAACCTGACATTAACGAGCTGCAAGGGTTATGAGTATATGGATATTATCGCACCAAATCTCAAGTACTTAACAGTGTCAGGAAATTTTGAGTCTGTTTATATTAGGTCTGCTGAAAATCTCATTGGGTTTTCAATCACACTCGACAAAATGGTCCCGAATTACCAAAGTGCTAGAGCATGTGAGCTTATTGCTTACCTTGCCCATCCATGTAGAATTGAAAACCTTTCATTTGGCGGGAATTTTTGTAAGGTAAGATAGTCGTACCATGACGTTATATAATTGTCACCAGATGAGTTATATGCTAGTCTGACAATTTTCCTGGAAGTATGTTTCCGACAAACTATCGTTGCTTAAAATCTCTTCAGCTATCAAACATTGAAACTCATGATTATGACGAGTTCCTTTGGGTTATTGGGATGATTAAAGGTTGTCTCGTTATTGAAGATCTAAAAATCTCCGTAAGTATCTCTACCGGGTTGAGGAAAATCTCGGCTTATTTGAGAATCCATAGGATTTAATTATTTCTTATCTTCTTTTACCTTTCATGTACTTTATATCATCTATGTGGTTAAAAATTTCTAAAGCCATACCTTGATGCATTTGGACCTTTTGTTGTTTACCATATTCGGTACAGATTCTTGTTAACATCTCACGGACTTTGGTAACTCAAAACTCCAAATCTCATGTATGGGAAAAGGCAGAAGTTTTTCAAAGAAATGTTTCGTGCTGTCCAAAAAGTTTGAGAATGGCAACTGCGTTTTCACTATTCTCAAAGCGTTGGACATTTAAGATTACGAGTCTGAATGTACAAACCATACTGGTTGTTAATGTTGGGTAGAGAGAATCAAAATTTTATGAAACCTTAAGTTCTGTTACAAGGTTACATCTTTGAACAGCTATGGTGTTAGTAACTGTTCCGCTTATGTTCGTTTACAGTTTTCAAGCAAGGACTGTGCTGTGCATAGAATTGCCTTTTATCCTCAATATCAACTGCGTTGTCTTCGCAAAGTTCACTTAACTTCAGTTTCGGGAGTTATCATGGAGCTAAAGTTGATTGAATTCTTGTTGCGCTGCTCTCCAGCTCTCGAGATTTTGAGCGTGGAAAGAGATGTAAGAATTGAAAATTTCTTAGAATCAAGGCTGGCACGAAAGTTGATGTACTTTCGTAGAGCATCATCAGAGGCTAAAATAGATTATGTGGATCCTTAATATTAGCTTCCTTTTTAAAAAAAATGCATCCTGCATGGCTGCATTTTTTCTTCGACATCTTTATCATAGACCTAATCCTTATTTAGCTACTAGAAAACGCTCTAACCAGTAACCACTACCAGCATCTGCATCAGTTTGGTCGGAGTGACGGAATATTACTTCTGTAATGCTGTTTTCATATAGTTAGCACGCTTAGCGGTGTTATTTATACTGTTTTAATCTTCATGGTGGTTAAGCTCTGTCTCTGCGTTACTAGAATTAGTATAGAGAGAAGTGGACGGTAGTTCATGTTTGGGCTGATGTTTCTCCGGAAGAAGGTTGTCTCTGGTTATAACTTAGAACCTTATATGAGTATGATTATGCTTCCTGCAATTGACTACTCCGTACTTCGTATAACTTTTAGGTTGTGAGAGTTCACGAAACTGTAATCCTAGTAATCCGACTTCAGTTCGAGCCCATTGATTACCCTCGTAATAAGCTGAACGAGGCATAATTCCGTTTTGTTGACATAAATTTTGGCTTTTATCCTAGTTTATCACTTATTTTTACACTTCGTAACTTTAAAAAACAAGATAGTATTCTACTATTCTCTTCCTCACAAGCTAATTTTCTTACTTATTTTTTTTTTGAAAGAAAAGATCGATTCGTTAATAAATTAATTAGTCATGCTTATAACCGTTATAAATTATAATGAAGGGGGTGTATCACCTAATCACCCCCAAAAATAGGTGTTGGTTGGGATTGATTTATACATGCGTTCCGTTGTAAATTATTCTTGTTTACAACGGATGTAAACAAGAATTTGTGAATTTGTGTTGATAAATAGTCATACGACATATAATCGATTAAAACCAAATAAAATAAAAGCTCGTTCAAAGAAAGATCTGTAAACTTGAATTGCTCCAAAGCATATCCTCAGCTTATCCTCTATCATATCGCCGCAAACAGCTTTTCACAAGAGGATCGTAGAATCTTAAGTCTTGGCGAAAAACGATTTCAGTGCACTAACAAATCGACAACATATGTAACAGTAATACTATATAACGATCCATTACTTAATTCTTTTTAAGTTGTGATAAGATAATCTTTTTCTTTTTAAGTACTCGCTCTGTTCCTGATTATTTGTTTATCTTTGGTTTTAGCACAAAAATCAATAAAAGAGGAGAGAATCAATTATTTGTTGACAAGTTGACCAAATTGATTGGGGAGAATCAAATTGTGCATCATAAGCATTCCCAAAATAAGAAGGTAAAAAATTGATTAAGACACCCAAAAATGGAATAGATAAACAAATGAGCGGAACAAAGGGAATATTCACTTATCTTGACGTACTCTTCTAGGAACAGTTAGCTCAAGTGGTAAGAGCTCTCTTAGCCCAATCATAAAACTTGGGGTTCGATTTTCACCCGTGGCATAATGCGCTCATTTATACCCAAAAAAAAGGGTATTTCCGCTATTTCAAGTAGCGACTCTACTTTTAATTCATTTTTTACTTGAAAAATTCAACTTTATTATACGCCAGGGATAAAGCCATTCTCGGGACAACTTTATCCCGTTATAATTTTTCACACTTATCTGTGTTTAATTTGTATATAGAACACACGACACTATTTTAAGTAGCGACTTTGGTCTCAAGTTATATATGAATCCATTCTCCACGGGCACAACCTTACCACAAATTCTCATTAAAAACGGACACTATCCGTCGTAAGCTGAAAACGGGTAGTGTCCCGCTCACAAATTCACAATATGCAAATGATATTATCCATGTGCATATTGTGAGAGGGACATTATCCGTCTTCAGCTTGTAATGGCTAGTGTCCGTCACAAGCAAGACGTGCAAGTGTGCAACCTTACAAAGTCGGTTCGGGGCGGAACCGGGGAAGAACCCCACTTTTTTCGGGTTCCTAAAATCTGGTTTCGGTCCCCATCTTGAATAATACTCCGTACTTGAATCCCAGATTCCCAGTCCAAAATCATACGAGTAATTATCACCAACATTTTTGTGATTGATCACATACTTGACTTACTTGATCATCATCAACATTCAACATTACTAGAAACATGAACGAAGAACAAAGATCAGTTCTTCTCAAATCATCCTCAAATTTCCCTCCACCCAAAGGTATATCTTCTTTGCACCCCTTTAATCTAATCATTTTAATTTTAATTACACCCATTTTTCCTTATTATAATATGCTGCTGCTGCTGTTTTTTTGGAAAATGGTAGGAGTTAGATTATCATATGGAACAGCAGGATTCAGAGAAGATGCATCAATTCTGAAATCAACTGTTTATAGAATTGGGATTTTGGCTGCTTTAAGATCAATTCAGACACAATCTGTAATTGGGTTGATGATTACTGCTTCACATAATAGGGTTTCTGATAATGGTGTTAAAATTGCTGATCCTAATGGTGGAATGTTGTCTCAGTTTTGGGAACCCTTTGCTGATTCTATTGCTAATGCTTCTGATCCACATCAACTCGTTTTGGTATTGTCTTTAATGGGTTTTTACTATAATTATTGTATAAGACCATCTTAGAGTGTGAGACGATCTTTTTATATATAAAAACACTCATTTATTGACAGTAGTAAATGAATGTACTGTCTCAATGTGTTTTGATTCTTATGTTTGTTTTGGATAATTAGAATGAAATGGGTACAAAGTTGTGGAATTTTTTGTGGTTTTGCCTATGATTCGAATGGGTGTGCTGGCAAGATTGCAGCTTTTCGAGATGTGAATCATTAGGTTGAGCTTGAATTGAGGTCTTCCCTAGTCAGCTAAGGATAGATTTTTGCCTATGATTGGAATGAGGGTGCTTATAAGATTACGGCTTTTAGAGATGCGAATCGTTACGTTAAGCTCGAGTTGAGGTCATCCCCAGTCAGCTGAGAATAGATTTTGACTATGATTGGAATGAGGGTGCTTATAAGATTATGGCTTTTAGAGATGCGAATCGTTACGTTGAGCTTGAGTTGAGGTCATCCCTAGTCAGCTGAGAATAGATTTATGTTATGTTTTTTATGGGTTTTGTTGCTTAGAACTTTGAAGTGATAACTAGTTATAGAAGTTAATGATTTGGCAGTGTGGTCAATATGTTTGTCTTTATCGTATGCTCCACCTACGATGTCGAATGTTGGAAGAAATGGCTTCCTAGTTGTGAAAGATCTAATCTTTTGCCTAATATTTTTATCAAGGGTGTTTCCAAGAGTACACTATCTTGGATTTAGGGTCCTTGATTCCAGATTTCGTATAGAGAACTTGTCTTGGCCAGCCCTCAAGTGCCTCATTAGTTCACTTGCCGTGGGCCTAATGACTACATGCTACATAAGATTTCGGCATAGGACTTGTTGGGAATTATTGTGTCTTTAGATATTATTTTCTTTTGGGTTGTACAGATCTTATGTTTGCGCCTCTCTTTCTTTTTTTTCACTTATGCTGCGATGGTGAAGATACAATAGTTCCTACCATCTCCTAAGGCAGCTGCTTCATTTTGTTTGTTTTGAGCCGCTACTCCTTTAAACTTTTATTGTCAATGCCTCCTTGATTAATGAATGTGATAATCTATATTTTGAGGAGATGGAACTAGTTGTGAAGTTCTAGTTGATTCTGTAGTTTGTGTTTGATTATTTTTTATTTTTATGTTTTTTCTACAACAGCTTATAGATGATTTTGTAAGAAAAGAGGAAATTTCATTTAATGGTAGCCGGGCAGCGGAGGTATTGCTTGGAAGAGACACTAGGCCCAGTGGAGAATCTCTTCTAGATGCCGCAAAAGAAGTATGGTTTCCTACTTTATGTGTATTTGAGTGTATCTAGTCCAAAGTTTTTATCTAGGTAGCCAGTGTTTATGATTGTCTATATAATCCGTTTGAAGGGTATTAGATCGATAATTGGGGCTGTTAGCCACGATATGGGAATTGTAACCACCCCTCAATTGCATTGGATGGTTCGTGCTAGGAACATGGGTTTGAAATCAACTGAGCATGATTACTTTCAGCAACTCTCGCAATCCTACAGGTTACGCCAGACACTTCTTATCATTTTTCCATTTGTTGACCAAGGTTTTTCTTTACTAGGAAGACAAGAACCCTTCTACAATGTCCTTAATTGACAATGTAACAAAATGGTTTAGGTGCTTACTGGATTTGATACCAGATGGAAATAAAACAGACAGACTAAATGACAAGGTGTTAGTGGATGGGGCCAATGGTGTTGGAGGTGATAAACTCGAAATATTTAGTGAGATATGTGATGGTCTGTTAGTAGAAGTGAGAAACTCCAGCAAAGGCGAAGGTATTCTGAATGAATTAGTTGGTGCTGATTTTGTGCAAAAAGAAAAGGTTTTACCCGTTGGATTTGGCCCTAATGACGCTGGAAAGAGGTTTGTAATCTGTTTGTTCAACTTAATGTTTTATCTATAGGTTGCTTGATTTTTTGTTGGGTAAGGCTAATACATACGACATTCTCAACTTATGCAACTTTATATTTCATTCTTTCTCTGTTTCCTTTCTTTCTTTCATTATACAGGAGGTGATTACTATGCTTTCAGTACCATAAAAAAGATGCCGTCTTCGGATAAATTAGGATATTTCTGAACTTTGAGTGCTCTTTTCGACACTGGTTTGGATTTATAACCGTAGTTCCATAGTTAGAAGTTCAAGTTTGACTATTTGATTAGTTACAAATAGTATTCACTCTCTTACTCGGAAACAAAACGAATCACATTATCAGTGCTTTGTAGCTTGTTACATCATGATTGTGATTGATCTTTGTTTGGAAGGGGTGGAGATGCTTTGCTTGTTAATGACTTTACATATAATCATTAATTATAATACAAAAGCTTTTGTCATTTTGGATTTTTAAGAAAATATTTTTAATTTGAAATAAAGCCCAATGGTGGTCATTTGATGCAATTCTCAATGAAATTTGCAGTTTTGAGTTATCTGAAAATAACCACTTTGTATTGTTAACACAAGGGTAATGATGCAAACATACGACACCTCCCCTATTCCTCCTTTTGCGGAAGTCCTTGAGACGTTAGGGTAAAATGTTGTTTGAACTTGAAAATGCTCTCTTACACATTACTGTTTTAGTTTCCTGTAATATATTTATATATGAGTACAAGTTAAATGATTTGTGTCATTATGAGAAGAATCATTGTTTGTGGAAGCAATGCTAAGTGCTAAAAATTGGTCTAGCATTCCAGGTGTGCAAGTTTCGACGGAGATGCAGATAGGCTCGTATACTTTCTTGTGCAGCCAGGTAGCAGTAGGATTGAGCTTGTTGATGGGGACAAGATACTATCATTGTTTGCTCTATTTATCAAAGATCAACTAAGTCTTATAAAAGATGAAGGAAAAGCACACAATTCTTACCAAGCACGCCTTGGCATAGTACAAACTGCCTATGCAAATGGGGCATCTACATCCTTTTTGAAGAACTTGGGCCTCGATGTTGCACTCACTCCCACTGGTGTCAAATTTTTGCATGATAAGGCTTTGGACTACGATATTGGCATCTATTTTGAAGCAAATGGCCATGGGACCATATTGTTTTCGGATACTGTCTTATCTTGGTTGGAGGATAAAAATAGGGAATACTCATCCATCTCCAAAGGTGATCATGTTTGACTTGGCTTATATCATCACATCTCCTTTTACTACAAACCCAATCTTCATCATCACATCTCCTTGTATATTTTACTCCCTCCGTTCGGTTTGTTTCCATATGTTTGGTCAATGTATATGAGGTGTATTTAATGAAACGTATGGAATCAAACCAAACGGAGGGAGTAGTTGCCCTTCTAATGCCAACAAAGACCCTGTTAGCTATTACCCGTTTTCATAATGTTAGTAACTAATTATCATTTGCTATGATCCTTTTTATTTAGTGAACCATTTTATATTGTGGTGATCATTTTACGATGTTCAGTGACCCTTTTTCTTTAGATGTGAAATTGGTGTCACGCTAACTTATTATAAGATTCTCTTACAAGAGACTTGGTGTTCTCATTTTAGATTCCGAAGAACAAAAGGCTGTGTCAAGACTGTTAGCTGTCAGTAAATTGATCAATCAAGCAGTTGGGGATGCCTTGAGTGGACTGCTATTAGTGGAAGCTGTTTTACGACACACAGGATGGTCAGTTCAAAAGTGGAATGAACTTTATACTGATCTCCCAAGCAGACAGCTTAAGGTTTGTTTCTTTGCATAAATTTCCCATTTTCAGTTTCTCATTGACTGAGGAGAACTAATAAAACTCAAGACATCGACAAAAAAACTAAAGACGCAGGATGCCCTGGCTTTATCAATGCTTTGACTTTAGACTTGTTTCGGCGTGGGTGGATTTCTCTTACTTTCAATCCATTGTCACCTTCCTATGTTTGAATGTCTATTCTGTAATATTGATACTTTATTTCCAGTTTATGTCGTTTTTTTGTTGTTTTTTTTTTTTTTTAAATTCTCCTTATACTTGAAGCCTTCTAGTTTACACATCTGAATGCTACACTTTCCAAGCTCATATATTCATATGTCATGATATCTCTTAGAAAGTAATTGTTTCTTCTGCCTGTCAAATATTCTTACATCTTTGCATTTGTTGTACCTTACCATATTCATGCAGAGTAGTGATAGTGTTTTTGTTTGAGTTTCAGGTAAAAGTTGTTGATAGAACATCTGTTGTCACGGCAAATGCTGAAACTGTAGCTGTTCAACCCGCTGGCATTCAAGATGCTATCGATGCTGAAACTGGTAATCTCACAATCTCCCACTCTTATAATTTTTTTTTCCCGGGGTTAAATTTCACTCTGTACTCCCTCCATCCCATTTATTTTTTCCGTATTGACTTTATTGGTCAAACAATATCGGCCTTGGCCGATGTTTCCTCACAATACATGATACAACTTCTTAACAATGAAATAAGGAAACATTTTTTTTTAAAGTCAAAAATGACAATTACTTCGTAACCACATATGTTTGCAAAAAAAAATTATGATTATAGTTGTGACTAGATGAAATGCAGACAAAATTTGGGATAGAGCTATTGATATGGTAACGAGCTTGAATTACCCTTAACTCAGATGTGCCCTGATATTTTATCCTCTGCATGCAGCTAAATATCGTCATGGACGATGTTTTATCAGACCATCAGGAACTGAGGATGTTATTCGGGTCTATGCTGAAGCTGCAACCCAAGAAGAGGCTGACTGTCTTGCTGATGCAGTAGCAAAAATTGTGGATCAATTCCTTGGATTCGGCAGTTCTCATTGATTCACTATCCACTTACTGGTTTTTGTCGTTCGAATAGATCACAACTTGTTAAATTATGCAGACATTCACTGTTAACAAATCGTTTTCTTATTAAATTTATCATTAGATAGATAGAAATCGAGAATTTGGAAGCGTCATTTTACAGGCGTTTTCTTTCCGGCTTTTCTGCTAGTTTATGTAGTTGACTGGTTCTTATGTACGGAGTAATATTCAATTGAGTGATTTGACTTTGGGATAAATAAAGTCTTGGTGGTAACTTCTTTCACCAGCTTGCCCTCACATAGCGGACTGCCGGAGAACGTTAAGTGCAAATTGTCATTCCCTTCTCAAAATTGCATGTATGAGTTTTTAAACCGAGTAAGATACTGCATTTCGACTATTTTGTCGAGGTTTTAAGGCTACAAGAACCGTTTAAAATCGTCTCATATAAGAATTACTGGTATGACCTTCATTACCGAGTCCCTTCCGCTTTATGCACACAATAAAAAGGTCAAAGAAGCAACCTATTTCATAAACTCATTTAGCATGAGTTCAAGCCATTTTGCAGAATACAATAAGAAGTCAACATTCTTAAGTTCAGGTAACGCAAAGGCAGAATATGGTATTTAAACTGCAACATATCAATTGCTTGCGTCAAAACCCAGCACTTCCCATGCTTTCTTAACAGAATAGTTGTCCCCGTCACATCATATTACGGAATCAGCCTCCGTTTACATTCGACAGAATATTATTATTCATCTCCTATAAAGAGTAAAGTATGGTACTTCTGAGTACATATATTTTGATCTCTCGCCAACAACGATCAAGAAGAAATGGCAGCCAACCAGCGCGTTGAATCAATGGACTACAGAGTTGAACTCCTGTCGCCAGCTGCATCTCCGCATAACTTTGTTGCTGAAAATGACCCGTCATGGCAACTCAGCCTCGACAAGTTCAAGCTTCCTCCTGATCGATATTTAGGCAAATCCAACGTGCTGGGATTAAGTAAGATTTCATCTTTCATGCAAACCATACTTTTTTTGGGCAGTTTTTTTATGCTAATGAGTTTCCGACTAAATAGTTTAAACATCGCTAACGAATCTGATCTTACCGTAACTTCCAACCTTTTTTCAGGAAAAAGATGGAAGATTGAAGCGTACTATAAGAGACAAGAGGATATTATCCAAGGATTAAATGAATTGCAGCCATCAGATGTGCCTGGCTCTTCCTCAGCAAGTCCTATTCAGGTGCGGTTCTAAACAACTACTTAACCGAGACTGTCTCACACGATTGTTTTGTGAGACTGCTACATTTATCCATTAATCACGTTTAATATGGTTTGATTAATGGGTAAATTAGTTTGTCTCGCATTTCAATGTGTGAGACCGTCTCTTGTGAAACTAACTTAGAGG
>JAGPOY010004218.1:0-16215 GCA_018983105.1 Silene uniflora | reverse complement strand
GACAGGCCTACTAGTAACATGAGATTTTTGTTGGCGTCCAGATAGGGTAATACGGGTCAAACCAGATTCCACCCTACTATCTGTGAATTTTGGGTTCAAATCTGATTGTGGATCAAGATTTACAGTCTTGACCATAAAGAAACAAGTAATCACTTATTATTAGTGAATTTTGACCTGGGAAACAGGTCAATTAGGTTGGGTGTGTCACATTTTCGGGTTGGCTCGAGTTATTTCGGGTTTCGGGTCAATGATTAAGAGAGTAAGATGTATTGTAGCGTTATTGCCTATGTTTAGTTTAGTTTTATTTTGATGATTTATTATTTATTTTGACGTAAATAATATAAAATGTACTTTTAAATTAGTCTTCTCTTTGTTCAAGGTGGAGTTATGTTTTGTCGGGTCATTTTCGAACCAGGTGGTTTAGGGGTCAGTGATAGATCATCAAAGCTCGAGTCATGCTCGAGACGGTTGAGTCAATTTGGGGTTGGAGTCACATTCAAAGTAAGGTTGTATTTCGGGTCAACCTTTTCAGCTCGGGTCAATCGTGTCAGGTTGGTTTCGCCAAATTTATTAGTGAGTACGAAGATAGTAACTTTGAGAAAAATGCTAAATCATCAAGGGTATGGATACAACTCATACAAGTCAGGTTGGATAGAGTCGTTAATTTGGGGTTGCGGTCTGAAATTCGTTCTTTATTCGGGTCGTGTCAGTTCTCCAACCTTACTTAGACCTAACAAAATCAATCCTACCTAAGCGGCGGCTAGAGAAATATTTCTCATGTGATATCAAACAAAACATGTCAAGATTAATTCTTCCCTGCCTAAGCGGCTGCTCCGGCCACCTCTTTTTCAATCATGCCATCCAACAAAGCCTTAGCCTCAAACGATCTTCCTAACTTACACAAACCCTTGATTCTAACATTTTGAGTGGGTTTTGTTGAGGCCTGAGGGTTTATCGAATTAAGATGTACCATGCAAGTGATGTAACGGCTGTGATAAGTCTACTGATAATAGATCACGAGTTCGAGTTCGCCTCCTTCTATTATATTGTCAGGTCTTACGCCTCATAGAGTCATAGGTATCATTATAGATTATATAATATGGAGTAATAAGATGCGAAATATATGGGAGTATATGATTCTATAAATACGTAAGATGAATAATCTGGAAAAAAAAAAAATTAGAAACTTTCTGAGCTTGTTAACACGAGTAATGACCTCTTGATGTTTTCTGGATTAAAAATTGGGTATTTCGGTCAAATGTCAAACCTCAAGGGCACGGTATGCATTTTCCGTTTTTCTAATATGGTACTTTCCTAATATTCTCTAATTAGTAAATTTATTCCGTATAATTAAGATACGGGTCTTAGATTAGGAAATACTAATATTATTCATGTGTGACAAGGTTAAAGATTGTGATACTATAAATACGTACGTATTGTTGACAATTTTCAAACCAAACATCAAGAGATATATATTGGCCATGTTTAACTTTGCCCCATCAACTCCAACTGATCATAGACTCCATCTCTATAACAATAGCATTCCTAATGATTATGGTGATGCATTGAGTTGGGAGTCGAGTAATTTGGCATGTACAGTATCGCCGTCTTTGGTTGCTCTTGCATACGAATCATTATACTGCGTAATTTGGAACTCTGGGATTGTCGTGGAGCATAACGGACAAAAACAGATTGTTACTTCTGCTTATATTTTGGGGGACCGGTCCTGGGAAAGGAAGTCTCTTCCGGTTGATGTTCTTTTGCCAAACCGCGAGAGAGTACCTGGCATCATATCTCATGTAGATGAGCATCACAACATAGCAATCGTCAATGCTGAATTACCTGACACTATTGCTGCCTCGTTTGACACGAATAATATGTTTAAGTTGAACGATGTTGTGACTGCTGTAGGTCGTTGCAACAGTTATGAATTGACGGTTTTCCCTGGAAAAATCAACGTAAGAAAAGACTATCTAGAGTCGGATGACCTAATGTCATCAAGCTGCAACATTAATGATAGCGGAACTGGTGGCCCGCTTGTGAGCAATTCTTCAGGAAAGGTCATCGGGATGAATTTTTTCAGTACACCATCTACCCCTTTTATGCCAAGCAATGTTTTGCTGAGGTGCGTACAACACTTGCTAGATTACGGAACTGTCATTCGTCCTTATCTCGGACTCAAGACAAGGAGCCTAAATGAAATTAAGATCAGCGAATTGGAATCCATTTATTTAAAATTCCGTTCTACAAGGGGATTAACCGTGACACAAGTGACGAAAGGATCTCCAGCAGATATAGCCGGGATTTGTGTTGGCGATGTTATTATTTCTTCCTTTGATACTATTGTTAATTCTCCCTCCGAGCTTACTAAAGTACTACTTGAAAAGGTTCAAGCCGATATGATTCATTCTAAAACGACAGGAAATACGATGCATGTTCAGGTGACCGTAGGTAAGATTAGCAGCGGGGCAACAGAATCGTGTACCATACATACTCAGAGCTTCGCTCCGCCTGTCATTGATAGTTGGGCATTCCGACCATACCTAGTTACTCCAATGACTCAACCAGGCCCGGGTTTTCCGATGGATTTTGGATTCTGAAACAGCATATTGGACTGAATGTTTCTTTTTGTTATCAGCCTTCACTTAGGAAATAAGCTTGTCTTAAATTGTTGCTCTCTTTACCCAGTTTTTGGTAACCTTTTTATTGTTGGTCATATATCAAAGTGTCTCTTTAATTACGTCTCTATCTTTATAATAATCGCACCTATTTTATCTTTAACTGTAATTCTTAACCATTTTACTACTTTTAGTTTATATTGTATAATGGTCACACGCGGTAAGAAAACTTACTCTCATTAATTTTCAGCTCAGAAACGTAACATTTCGAGTCTTGCAAGAAAAGTCGAAACATCGTATCTCAGTCTTAAAAACGCAATGTCGAAAAACCGTACATCCATATGCATCATGCCAGCCAAATTAGACTGTCAAAACTCAAAAGTAACATGAGCAGCTCGTTACGGAGCTTATGTGAAAAAGCAAAGTTTCTGAAAAACATAGTAGTACAACAAAACAGATGTACTACAAAAGAAAGATTCAAGTAGATATCTGAAACTGAGAAATATTTCTCATGTGATATCAGAAAAAACATGTAAAGATTAATTCTTCCTTCCCTACACGGCTACTCCGGCCAGCTTCTCTTCAGTTTCTTTCCATAGATCAGCATTCTTCGGAAACCTTTTCTTGAGTATTTCAATAAGTTCCTTCGTCTCTTCCACTTTGGAAATGCTTATGAGACCTTCCACAAGAGACTTCGTGGTTGCAATGCATGGAAACCTATTTCTCTTCATACTTTCCTTCAAAATCTCTAATGCTGTCTCATAATCACCACCTTTACACAGATAGTATATTAGAGTTAAGTAGCAATCCTTGTTCGGTTTACGTCCGTGGTTGGTCATACTCTTGAACAACTCCTTTGCATCTTCATACTTCCCTTCCTTGCAGAATCCGTACATTAAATTAAAGAAAATATCGGTGTTTGGCTTCGTCTTTCTCTCAAGCATGTCATCTAACAAAGCCTTTGCCTCAGACGATCTTCCTAACTTACACAAACTCTCGATTCTAACGTTATATACATTCTGAGTGGGTTTTATCCCGTGCTCTTTCATCAAGTCTAATACCTTCTCAACATCTTCAAATTTCTTTTCCTTATAAAACCCAGCAATCATGTTAGCAAAAGTGGTTGCATTTGGCTTGCAATTCTTCCCAACCATTTCAGCAATGATGGAATACCCCGACATTGACTCACCAGCTCCACCAAAAGCCTTGATAATTGTATTGTAAGAATCAACGTCGGGTTGAATGTTATATGTTGAGGGGAAA
This sequence comes from Silene uniflora, assembly GCA_018983105.1. Taxonomy (NCBI): domain Eukaryota; kingdom Viridiplantae; phylum Streptophyta; class Magnoliopsida; order Caryophyllales; family Caryophyllaceae; genus Silene; species Silene uniflora. The sequence goes on along the minus strand of JAGPOY010004218.1, from coordinate 12,334 downwards.
TCCGTAAATATCCTTTTGGCCTCGTCGTACTTTCTACCTACTATGCAAGAAAACAACAGGGCATTGAAGGCTTTCACAGTCCTAGGAATACCCATTTCCTCCAATTGCTCAAACAGGGTAATGCCAGAGGAGATCATACCTGCGAAACATATTATCAAACGATTTTCTCCCAAGCAAAAACGATGGTAGTAAACATGGGCCGAGTCAGAGTTTTGAAGGTTATAGTGACCACATTTTCAGGCGCTATCGGTGACATTTATAGCACAACCACCAAGCTACAACAAACGATTGCGAAATCAAGCCTTGAACGCTTGAACTTTGATTGAATACCATCCCCAGAAAAGGATGATAGACACACTAGATGACACTTTCAAAGACACAATGAAATGAACATCAATCAAATTACTAACAACAACCCGAATCACCAAATTAATTACCTTTCCTTCTCATTTCAAAAACACTATTAACAACATGATTTCACATTTCTACCACTCACAACATCAATAGAATCGAAACGAAGCGTAATTACACACAGGCCACAGCTACCTATAATCACAATGAAATTATCATCCATCAAACTACCAAAAACAACATTACCCAAATGACTCTATCAATCAATCACTAAACCACACACAACACCAATAGAATCGAAACGAAGCGTAATTACACGCAGCTACCTATAATCACAGTAAAATGAACACCAATCAAACTACCACCAACAACCCAATTAACAGAAATTGGGTAATCAATCAAACAAACCAATCAAAACACCAAATGAATCGAAAAGAAGCGTAATTTCACAATGAAATTAACCGAAAAGAAGCGTAATTTCATACCTGCTTGACCATAAAGAACCATCGAGTACAAAACAAAACTCTCATTTCGCAAATCAGGCCGATTTTTGAGCTCTTCCAGAAAACCCCGAATACCATCAAAGTTATCCGACTTGGAAAGTTTCGAAATCGCAAGCGAAAACACGGCGCGATCAAGGGGATATTTATTGGTTAGGGCAGCTGCCCGACAAATGTCGATGATTTTTTCAGGGTTTTTTTCGGATTCGAGAAGAGAAAGTGCTGCCAGTGATTTCTCTTTGCTTGTTAAAATTACTTTGGAATCTCCGCTTAGGATTGAAGATGATGAGCAGTAGTTTCTGAGTTGAAGGAATGTTCTTGATCGAAGTTTTGTGAACAACGCCATTTTTGGGGGAAAATTGAAGAAAGTTAGGGTTTTGGGGAGGGTTTATGATTTGTGACTTTGTGAGGGTGACTCAATGTTTTGGACGAGTGGTGATCCGAGCTTTATCAAGGAATCGGCTCGTATCTTGTCCACCTTGGCTCGAAATTAATTTTGTCTAGGTGAGCTTTGAGCCTTTGATTGAGTTGATTCCGGTTACGAGTTGGCTTAGATTATTTACAGCTCTAATTGCGGAATTAGTTTTGGCTAGCCGAGCTTTGACTTAGCTGATTCCGATTACGAACCGGCTCAGATCATTTACAGCTCTAATCGTGTAAATATCAATTCTTACAAATACATGTGTATGCCAATTTGACCAAGTATCTCCTATATACTAAGAGAATAACAATTCTCAATTGTTTTCCCTCCAAAAGGAATCCGGCTAAATAAGGAAACAATTTTTTCTTTCATTAATTATATTTTTTCATTAAGATATAATCTCAATCATTATCATGTTTTCTAAACTCTAAATTATAATCACTTAATTAAAATCAAAGAAAACTGACAAAAATCTAAAAATTAGAAATTTCTAAATCTTTTATTATTGCTATTATTATTATTATTATATACTCTGTAATAGAAAGAGTTTACACATATACTTACTTCCTATTAAAAAATACTCCGTATAAACTGGTATTATTAGGTCTATGACAAAAAAAAATATTAAAATTGTTTGATAAAAATTGTAATTTGAAACCAGAGTTTTCTGGTGAAAGGATATATTCACTAAAATCAAAATATATACATTTCACGACTTCATTGAATTTTCTTGATTAGTTTATCCGTTTAAATTTTCCTCCATAAGAGCAAATATGAAAAAAATGATGTGTCAATTTAAAATCTATAAAAAAAAACACTAAAAAATAATAGCTCTATAAATACCGCGCATGAATGCGCGGGATCTATACTAGTACAAAATTAATTGATTAATTATTGAAATCGATAGGTTAAATATTGTCTCTTACTAGTTTTTGAAGTTGTACTAATATCCAGTGGTAGAGCTAGGGGGACTAGCTGGAGCTCCCGCCCTCACTGACGGTCGAAAATTAAAAAGTTTTTAACTAAAATATTCCAAATTTCCCCCGTGTGCCTTTATAGCATTACTTGTTCGCCCCCACTGACGCCAATTCCTGGCTCCGCCACTGCTAATCTCTCAATATTACGTAGTTTAAAGCATTACATACTTTTCAGGATTCGAAAATTTTTGTTTCAGATGGCCACTTTTCGTCTGAAACTCCAGACAGACATATGTGACCATTTTATGGTTAAATGGTGTTAGAGCTCATGGTAACTTGTTTTCCAATAGTGATCACATTTGGCTATAAAATGATTACAAAATTCCGTCTTATTACTTCATACCAAAATGTCCCATTGAGGATTACATGCTCAACATCAGGGAAAATAATAATGCTCTTTTCACCCAAATCTTTGGCAAGTTCACTGTTAAATCACAGTTTAACACTCAATTAAGCAAATCCCAGATAAAATTAAGTGCTTAAAAATGTAAACATGCTAGAAATTAATCTGGGCATAACAAAATATTGTTCCTTCCGTACCAATCATTTGTTTACAATTTTTATTCTTTGTAGCAAGTATTTTAATCAAAGGTAAATAAATGATCGAGACTGAGCGAGTAGAAGGAATCAAGAAAGCGAGAATTACAGCAAAACTGGAATCTCTTACAGAACCATTTAAGTGGGTATGGAGCTCCACTTTTGGCATGGATACATAACATTTCATATCCAACTATCCATCTTCTATCACTGAACCTAAACTTGCTTCAAGCTTCCAAAGAAAAGTGTCTTTGTTTTCTCAGCTTTCGATCCGATCATTTGTTTACGTTTGATAATATGATATGCTTTCCAGTTTTCACGGTAAATAAATGAATAAGACGGCGGGAGCGTACCTGCTAATCTGTCAAGGGTGTCAACATGAAACTTGAAACTTATTGGGTGATGTGGGCTAGTCCAGATTTTAGGAGTGAATAACTCCATCTCGTATTTAATTAAGTTCTTAAATAAATAAATGAGATTGAGGGAATGTATTTCTTAAATTCTGTCAGCATGGAACTTACGGTTAAGATATACTGGTCTGTGATGGACCCTGAGGGTTAGCCCAGATTTTATGAGTAATTGGGTGATTGGCCACCGTCGTCCGTCTCTGTGTTTAATTAGGTACTCAGAACCGAGGTTTCATAACCGGGAGCGCCTATAGTAGGAATTCTACTCAATCGTATGTGTATTTTTTTGGTGGGGCAAAACCTGATAGAAATAAGTAAAAACAATTATTTACGCACTATAGTTAGAAAAAAAATTTGAGCAGCTCGTTACGAGCTTTTATAGGAAATAGCCAAGTTTCTGAAAAACATAGTACTCCTAAGTCCTAACACAGATGTACTACAAAATCAAGATTCAAGTAGATATCTGAAACTGAGAAATATTTCTCATGTGATATCAAAAAAAACATGTCGAGATTAATTCTTCCCTCCCTAAGCGGCTGCTCCGGCCAGCTTCTCTTCAGTTTCTTTCCATAGATCAGCATTCTTCGGAAACCTTTCCTTGAGTATTACAATCAGTTCCTTCGCCTCTTCCACTTTGGAAATGCTTATGAGACCTTCCACAAGAGACTTCGTGGTTGTAACATTTGGAAACCAATTTTTCTTCATACTTTCCTTCAAAATCTGTAATGCTGTCTCATAATCACCACCTTTACATAGATAGTATATTATAGTGAAGTAGCAAGCACTGTTCGGTTTACATCCATGGCTGGCCATACTCTTGAACAACTTCTTCGCATCTTCGTACTTCCCTTCCTTGCAAAATCCATAGATTAAATTATAGAAAATGTCCGGGTTATTTAGCTTCAGTTTTCTCTCAATCATGCCATCTAACAAAGCCTTAGCCTCAAACGATCTTCCTAACTTACACAAACTCTCGATTCTAACATTATATATACTCGAAGTGGATTTCATCCCATGCTCTTTCATCAAATTCAGTACCTTCCCAACCTCTTCAAATTTCTCTTCTTTATAAAACCCCGTAATCATGTTAGCAAAAGTTGTTGCATTTGGCTTGCAATTCTTCCTACTCATTTCAGCAATGATCGAATACCCTGACATTGACTCACCAGCTCCACCAAAAGCCTTGATAATTGTATTGTAAGATTCAACGTCGGGTTCAATGTTATACATTGAGGGGAAATCCGTAAATATCCTTTTGGCCTCGTCGTACTTTCTAGCTACTATGCAAGAAAACAACAAGGCATTGAACGTTTTCACAGTCCTACGGATACCCATTTGCTCCATTTGCTCAAATGTGGTAATGGCATTGGGGATCATACCTGCGAAACGTATTATCAAACGATATTCAGCAAGCAAAAACCATGGGAAGTATTATATATGGGCTGAGACAGCGAATTGCGACTGAGTTTTGAAGGTTATAGTGACCACATTTTCAGGCGGTATCGATGACATTAATAGCACAACCACCAAGCTGCGACGACCGACTGCGAAATCAAGCCTTGAAGGCTTGAACTGAGACTGAATACCATCCCGACAAACGGATGATAGACACTAGATGACATCTACACCAAATGAAGTCCACACATATAATAGTCGTAGCCACAAGATGACAAAAAAGAGTCTGCACATTACACGAGTTCAAATCTCTCGATCGTTTTAATTGTCAAATGATTCAAAACCTGATTTGGGGCTTCACAAGCTTGAAAACCCCGAGTCAGGCCAACATAAATGAAATCCGCGCAGAAATTATATACATAACCCTACCTAAAAAAGAAAATTTGTTTCCTCATCTTCCACGCCAAAATTCAAAACTAACCTTCAGCTGTGTTAGCCATTTCCCAATCCTACTGTTTCAAAATTCAACATTCTACCATCTTACCGGCATCAAGTTCAAATCTTTACGTGATTATCACTGGCCCATGTCACATATGTTCTCAACATAAACCCTAAAATTTTGTCGTCTTCATCTCACCAAATTCATCTTTTCATGTATTTCACGAACTCAGTTGTCCAAAACCAACTCTTCCATTTGTTTTTCCCGTTCACCACCCTAGAACAAACACAAACCCAAAGAAAATTCCTCTTACCCTGATAAATTAAAAATCCTTTTCGACTCTTATGACCGCAACTAAAATTTCATGATTACATTCACAGGTGCATACTTTCACATACTAACAATTAACAACCACCCACATAAGAAAATTAGTCACTACACCTACCTAAACATGTTCATCAAACAATACCTATGCTACTTCAACTCTTCTCATTCGGTTAGATACCGTGACCAGCACTTAACACTCGGACAACACCTATTTAAAGCTAAAAATCTGCAGATTTTTCATAAAAATAACCAAGTCCGAAACTTTGACACCAACCCGTGTCGGATGCTTGTAAACGAGTATGAGTATCCCAGAACAGTACACTAAAAAGAAACAAAATTTTGAAAGTCATACAACCAAGTGTCTAGTACACAAAGAAACATAACTTACATATACTAAAAGAACGCAGTCAAGGAATTACTTTATCAACAGTATTTTATATTGCTCCCATGTCTACCAATAATCCAATAAACCACTCACAACACCAAGTGGATCGGAACGAAACATAATTTTGCACTACCAGCTTCAGTCACAATAAAATGAAATATTAATCAAACTACTAACAACTGCCTAACTAACCACGTTACTTTATCAGTCCTCCTGAAACACTACTAATGACACCATTTCACATTACTTCCAAAGTTCCAATAACCGAATCAACCAAACCACTCAATACACCAACTGAAACGAAACGTAATTTCACACTACAAGCTATAATCACTCTGAATTGAACATTAGACAAACTACCAACAACCACCCTATTAAGCATATTACTTCACCAATCCTTCTGAAACACTATTAAGCATTAACATGATGATTACACATAACTACCAATAACCCAATCAAACAACCCAATCACAAGACCAACGGAATCAAACTGAAACATAGTTTCACATTCCTAGCTACAATCAAAGTAAAATGAACATCAATCAAACTACCAACAGTAACCTAATTAACCAACTTACTTTATCAATCCTTCTCAAACACTATTAACATGATGATTTCACATTGCTGCCAATAACCCAATAAACCAAGCCACTTCATGGAGCGTAATTTCGTATGACTAGCTATAGTCACAAACTCACAACTCACAATAAAAATGAACATTAATCACACTACCAACAACAACCCAGTTAACCAGAATTTTCATCAATCCTCCTCACACACTATTAGCATGATGATTTCACAGCACTACCTATATGCAATTAACCAAACCACTCTCAACATTGATAGAATCGGAACAGAACATAGGTTTACACTACTCCCTATAATCACATTGAAATGAACATCAATCAAACTACTAACAACAACCCAACTCACCAAATTAATTACCTTTCCTTCTCATTTTTAAAACATTATTAACAACATGATTTCACATTTCTACCACTCACAACATCAATAGAATCGAAACGAAACTTAATTACACACAACTACCTACAATCACAATGAATGAGCATCACTCAAATTACCAAAAACAACCCGATTAACCAAATTACTCCATCAATCATTCAAACCATTCAAATTACTAAACCGCTCACAACACCAATAGAATCGAAACGAAGCGTAATTACACACAACTACCAACAATCACACTGAAATGAACACCAATCAAACTACAAACATCAACCCAATTTACCAAATTACTCAAAAAACAACTGTGAAATTGAAAAACACACCTGCTTGACCATAAAGAACAATCGAGTGCGAAACGAAACGCTCATTTCGCAAATCAGGCCGATTTTTGAGCTCTTCGAGATAAACCCGAATACCTTCAAAGTAATTCAACTTAGAAAGTCTGGAAATCGCAAGCGAAAACGCCCTGCGATCAACGTGATATTCAGGGGTTAGGGCAGCTGCCCGACAAATGTTGAGGATTTTTTCAGGGTTTTTTTCGGATTTGATAAGAGAAAGTGCTGCCCGTGATTTCTCTATGCTTGTTAGAACTACTTTGGGATCTTCGCATAGGATTGAAGATGGCGAGCAGTAGTTTCTGACTTGAAGGAATGTTCTTGGTCGGAGTTTAGTGAACAACGCCATTTTTGGGGGAAAATTGAAGAAATTTAGGGTTTTGCGGAGGTTTATGATTTGTGACTCAATGTTTTCGGGGACGAGTGATGAGGTAAGGGAACGCTAAACTAACTTTTGATTAGCTCCATTAAATTTAGAATTGACACTATTAGGGCCGGCTTATATTACGGCCCATCTAGCTTATGTAATCCAAGTGACTCTTGTATTAATACGTTAAGCACCGTAATGAGAAGTATCACAAAAACGATTACACAAACATATCTCTTAACATGGTATCAGGATTAGGTTACGTCTTTCCAAAACCCTAACAAACCCTAAAACACACACGACGAAGATCATCTCAGCTGCTTCCATGGCTGATGATGTTGTCGATCCTCCGCCCAAAATAGACTCTCTCTCGCCTTTCTCCCTTGCTAATCAAGAAGGACCAGGCCAATCAATCACTCATGTCAAACTCCGAAGCGACAATTATGATGAATGGAGTCGTTCAATGCGTCGATCTCTGAAATCGAGACGCAAATTCGGATTTTGTGACGGGTCGATTAAGAAGCCAACGGATGATTTTATGCTCGGGCAATGGGAGGTTGTACACTGTACCGTGGTTCAATGGATCTTAAATTCGATCGATCCTTCGATACTGGATAGTGTCTCCGACCCTGAAGATGCTCGGGATTATGGTTGGAATTAGCCGATCAATATGCCGTTGTTGACGGTGCAAAGATTCACAATTTAAAAACACAACTTCACGAGTGCCGCCAAACGAAAGGTATGTCGGTTACTACATATTATGGAAATCTGAAATCGTTATGGGATGCTTTGGTTGCACAGGAACCGCCTTTCTCCTGTAATACGGCGGGGTGTGACTGTGGTGTCACGAAGGCTGCTCTTGCTAGGCAAGACTCGGAGCGCCTTCATCATGTCAGTTCCTTATGGGTCTTGATAAATCTCTTTATGGCCCTATTCGTAACCATCAATTAGCACTTGATCCTCTTCCGTCTCTCAGTCGGGTATACCACGCGGTTCTCCAGGAAGAACGCCTGCTTGCTGCCCCTATAGCGACGCCGGAGGTGTCTGATGTGATGGCTTTTTCTGTCCATGGTCCGTCTTCCGCTACTGCAGCTGCCACGGATTGGCGTGCGCTTCGTGATGCCGAAAGACAAGAACGGCAGAAACTGAAATGTTCCTTTTGCACTTCACCAGGACATGAGGTGACTAACTGTTTTATTAAATCCCAAAAGTTTCCGGAATGGTGGGGTGATCGTCCCCGTACTTTGGAGGCATTAAAGGCTAAGCGCGCGACTCGGACTCCTGCACGCGTGAATTTTCTAGGTGGTGGTAGCTCTTCTTCTACCTCGTCTCAAGATCGTCTTAGTGGTATGTCTCCTCATTGGATTATTGATACGGGAGCCTCACATCACGTAACCGGGGATGAAACATGGTTGGCTGACCCACATCCTATTCCTCCTTATCCGGTTACGCTTCCCAATGGACATAGTGTCTCGGCTACTTTAGCCGGAACGGTTCGACTAAATGAGTTTCTTATTTTACGGAATGTATTATATGTTCCTACTTTGGCTTGCAATCTCTTGTCAGTCTCTCAATTAGTTGCTGTTACTGACTGTGTTATCAGTTTTACTAACTCATCTTGTCATATTCAGGACCGTTCTTTGAGGACGAGGATTGGAGTCGGTGAGCAACGGGACGGATTGTATTTGCTGCGTGCGGTGGTCAAGCCTACAGTTCATCGGGTGAGCGCTGATTCTCTTGAATTGTGGCATCGACGTCTTGGGCATCCGTCTCCGAAAGTAGTTAAACTTTTACCTTGTGTTAGTAATTCCCGTTCCCATTCCGACATTATTTGTGATGTTTGCCATGAGGCAAAACATAGTCGTTCCAGTTTTGAATTGAATGATAATAAGGCATCTACGTTTTTTGAATTAATCCATTGTGACTTATGGGGTCCTTATCGGTCACCGTCTTCTTGTGGTGCCAAATATTTCTTAACTATTGTCGACGATTATTCTAGGACTGTTTGGGTTTACTTGCTTCTTGATAAAAAGGAGGTTATTGATATGTTCTTACATTTTTTTGCGATGGTTAAGACCCAATTTGGGGCAATAGTGAAACAAGTCCAATCGGATAATGGAACTGAGTTTTCTCACATGGGTGGTTTTTTTCGGGAAAATGGGATTCTCTTTCGCACATCATGTGTCGGTACGCCTCAACAAAACGGGCGTGTCGAAAGGAAACATAGACATATTTTGAATGTAGCCCGAGCTTTGATGTTTCAAGCCCACCTTCCCATTAGTTTTTGGGGCGAATGTATTTTGACTGCGGCTTACTTAATTAATCGCATTCCTTCTCCTTTATTACAAAATAAAACCCCATATGAATTGTTATATGGCTCGGCTCCTAATTACACTCACATTCGTACATTTGGGTGTTTGTGTTTCGCTCATAATTTACATACTAAAGGAGATAAATTCGCTAAAAGAAGCCGCAAATGTCTATTTCTTGGCTACCCTCATAATAAAAAAGGTTGGAAGGTTCTTGATCTTACCACTCGGGAGATTTTTGTCAGTCGGGATGTGTATTTTTATGAGCATAGTTTTCCCTATTTTCCGGAAGTGCCATCTATGAACACACCCAGTGACTCTCCTACCCTAGCTGACCTAGACTCGCCTATTGTTCCGCCAATTGAACCCGACAGCCCCTCTGATTCGGACCCTACTGTTGCTGACGTCACTGGTGACGTCTCTAGTCCCTCGGGCTCTGACACCGAGGCTACTGGGTCGGACACGGAGGCTTCTGATTCCTCTACTTCGTCTGAGTCGCCTGTTTTGGGTCGAGGGAAACGGGCGAAATTCCCTTCTACTCGTCTTAAGGGCTATGTTGTTGGGACCACCGTAAGCACGTCTTCCGATTCCGACTCTTCTCCCGACTCTCCTCACTCCTCAGGTACTCCCTATGCTCTAGTTAATTATTTGTCTAATAAGCATTTTTCGTCAAAACACCAAGCCTTTATTGCAGCGATTACCATGGGGGTTGAGCCTCCTAATTTCCGGGCTGCTCTCTCTGACCCGGCTTGGTGTAAAGCCATGAAAGATGAAATCACGGCTCTTGAAAATAATGCTACTTGGGAGTTATCTGATCTACCGGCTGGTAAGAAAGCTCTTGGTTGTCGCTGGGTTTACAAGATTAAATATAACTCAGATGGCAGTGTTGAGCGCTACAAAGCACGGTTGGTTATCTTTGGCAATCATCAGGTCGAAGGTATTGATTATGGTGAAACTTTCGCGCCTGTGATTAAAATGGTTACTGTGCGATCTTTTTTAGCTGTTGCGGCCGTCAAGAACTGGGAACTTCATCAAATGGATGTCCATAATGCTTTCTTGCACGGTGACCTTGACGAGGAAGTATATATGAAGTTACCCCCGGGTTTCAGCAATGGTCATGAGGGTAAGGTTTGCCGTCTGCGTAAGTCTCTCTATGGACTTAAGCAGGCTCCCCGGTGTTGGTTCGCTAAGCTGGCTGCTGCTTTGCGTGGTTATGGTTTTCGCCAATCTTATTCTGATTATTCTCTCTTCAGCTACACACACAACGAGGTATGTCTTCATGTCTTGGTTTATGTAGATGATCTCGTTGTTGCTGGCAATGACTCGGCTTCGATTACGGCTTTTAAACGTTACCTTGGTAAATGCTTTCACATGAAAGACTTGGGCAAGTTAAAGTATTTTCTTGGGATTGAAGTGGCTCGAAATTCAGAGGGTATCTTCTTGAATCAGCGTAAATACGCTCTAGACATTATTTCTGAGGCTGGCTTGTTAGGTGCTAAACCCGTGGCCACTCCTATCGAACAGAATCATACTTTAGGGGCTGCTACGGGCGATTTTTTGACTGATGTTGAAGCTTATCGACGGCTTGTTGGACGTTTGGTCTATTTAGCAGTCACACGGCCTGATCTTTCTTATGCCGTCCACGTTTTGTCTCGTTTTTTGAGTGCTCCTCGCAAAGACCACATGGATGCTGCTCTCCGCGTTGTCCGGTATCTCAAGGGCAGTCCGGGTCAAGGGGTGATGCTTCGAGCGGACAGTGAACTCTCGGTTAGTGGATGGTGTGACTCGGATTGGGGCCGCTGTCTCACTACGCGCCGTTCAGTGTCGGGCTGGGTTGTTTTCCTAGGTCAGTCCCCTATTTCTTGGAAGACGAAACAGCAGCACACGGTTTCATTGTCGTCTGCGGAAGCCGAATATCGTGCTATGGCCAATATCTTATGCGAATTGAAGTGGGTCAAGGGCTTGTTGACAAGTCTTGGGATTTCTTTTTCTCGTCCTATTCATGTCTACTCCGATAGTACGTCCGCCATCCAGCTTGCCGAGAACCCGGTTTTTCATGAGCGTACGAAGCACATTGAGATCGACTGCCATTTCATTCGTGATGCTATTTTTGATAAACTTATTACTCCTATTCATGTTTCCACCGATGTTCAATTAGCTGATGTTTTTACGAAGCCTTTAGCTGCTTCTCAGTTTTTGTTTCTTCTCCGCAAACTGGGCATTCTCGACCTTCATGCTCCAGTTTGAGGGGGGGTATTAGGGCCGGCCTATATTACGGCCCATCGAGCTTATGTAATCCTAGTGACTCTTGTATTAATACGTTAAGAACCGTAATGAGAATCATCACAAAAACGATTACACAAACATATCTCTTAACGCGTTGAATTTCATTGTTATTAAGAACGCGTCTGAAGCAGAAGACGAAAGAGATTTTGTTCCATTCCCTCTTTTGAAATCGCTTTACCTGAGAAGAGTAGATAGTCTATCAAGAGTGTTGGGGCAGCACAATGACATGTGTACCCTCGACAATAGGCCAGCAGATCATACTTTCTTCACTGCAAAGGTAAATTGAGGATCGATCTTCTTTTCATTTCCCTTCAAGAAACTCGAGGGATTTA
>JAGPOY010004217.1:5390-17562 GCA_018983105.1 Silene uniflora | reverse complement strand
GTTCATAACCTGAGTTCAAACCCATCAGCAACTGAATTAGTTTTGCCTGTGTCTCACGATCAAGAAGTCTTCTGAGCATATTGCAGGAGCATTTAGACATTGCACCACAGGTACAATTTGGCATAGGATCCATATTGTCAATGCCCTCCCATAATGACCTGATCTTGCTGTAATATTCCATGAGAGACAGGTTTTCTTGCACCAAATTGCTGAGAGTTTTCTTCAAATCATACAATTCCAGAATGTTTAACTGCCCAAATCTTTCTACAATCTCATACCACAAAGCTCTTGAAGAACTGGAATACTGCAATGTATCCCTGAGACTCTTGGAAACAGAATTAAGAATCCACCTTAAGACGAGTATAGCACATCGAATCCACTGGTTAAATTTCTTATCAGTCTTCTCTGGTGTGTTGCATTCCCCTGTAATGAATCCCACCTTGTTCTTGGAGATCAGAGCCTGAATCACATCGCGCTGCCATTGATGGAAGTTAGACCCATCAAAAAGATAAGCAGTCAACTGAAGGTTAGGTTGATCATTAGGAGACAAGAAAAGAGGGTCATCCAATGGAGAATAGAAGGAATCCTGAGAATTTTCTCCAGTTTCTTGATTATGATTCATTTTTCTTGAAATGTAAACAATTGATTTGACAAAGAAGATGAAGATGTATTGAATTATTGTAGTTTATTTGATGAATATTGTGCGGAAGCTTGAAGATTTATGAGGATCGTATTTTAATGGCGATTGATACCATGAGAAACTTCAATGTATGAATGAAGGACGAGAGGAGAAACAGAGAGAATGAGAGCATTGTATGAAAGAATGAATGTAATATTATAACTTGTGAATTTGAGTTGATTACATTGTGTGTATATATAGTAATTCATGTAACAAACTTCTTCCAACTAACTTATGATTATGTGGTTGTTATAACTAACTTCTAACAACCACCTAACTAACTTCTCTATATCTCATAGACACCCATAAGGCCATAATACATTATACTCCCTCCAAGTCAGCCTGTAGTTCCCCTTTCTCTAATATATGTGAGGAGTATTATAATGAAAGGGGAACTATAGGCTGAATAGGAGGGAGTATATTTCATTTTCATTCATTTACCTTTTTCTACTTAGTGTATTTACAACCACCCCATTTATCTAGAAACCCACTAAGGCCCAATTGAAGCCGCAAATGGTAAATTTATGCCATTTGGTGTACAAAAAGACAAAAACTACAGTAGGCCCCAACTTGGAAAAGAACAAAAAAATCAATGGGATTGAGATTCGAACGCGCGTCTCTCCTGCCGAATTTAGTGTAGATACCACTAAGCCATCACTGTCGAATTGCAAAAATACACATCGTTATTTATATATATATATATGTTTATTTTTATAACAGAATTGGGCCCCAAAAATTTGGGGCCCTGTGCACCCGCACGGGTTACACACCCTCTGGGCCGGCCCTGAATTCACTTAAGGACTCAAATGAGAAAGATATAATCGTCAAGGATATAGAATTCTTTGAATCAATGTCTGAATTTACAATTATTGTTGAAAATACTACAAAAATTAATGCTAAGGGTATGATTATCAGTAAGACTCACCAAAGTCTTAAGACTCTGTCACATCAGGTTTCCAATAACTTTTATTATTTTTATATTGCTCAGACTCTCTTCAGACTCACCCCAGACTTTATACATTATCAATCAGACTCACCACAAACTCTACTTTTTACCCCACTTATTTTTTCCAGCTTATTTAAAAAAATGAAAAACAAAAGATGTACCACATGTAAATTATTAATTGGAAGAAATGTTTCGTAAATTGTGCCAAAACTCTACAAGAGTCTTAAGTTGAGGCTTGGTTTTCTAAGACTCAACTTAAGACTTTGTTTGATTATTGGTAGTCTTGGATGAGTCTTATCTCAAGACTTATCAAAGTCTTGTCTCAAGACTACCAATAATCTTACCCTAAGCTCCAAAATATGTTGCTGCAAATGGTTGCAATATAGGAGTATCAGTCAATTTTGACTGCTACTGGTGCATGGTAAGTGGTAACCCTTTGAATCTTTACTCTTGTACAATTAATGATTTTTATCTTTTCCTTCGCTTGTAAGTCTTCTAAAAACTGTAGTGTCTTATATAGGTCAAAATTATTCCACTCTATATTTTGTTTTAAATATGGTAATAAAGTTGGTTTTATTTAAAACCGTCTTTGTATTAATAATATGGTAATAAAGTCGGTTTTGTTTAATACCGTATCTTTATAAATTGAGGGAGTACTGGTTTAATTGTATTGATAATTGATCATAATGTAGGTTTGACGACAAGAATACAAGGAATTTACTCCGAGAAATGTCATCAGAAGAATTGAATACGTTTAACTTCAACTTCAAATTCATCGACTGGAAAGATTCATATTCATATTCCTGATCTCACTCAACATGTGTTCTTAAGAAGAAGTCATTGACTCCAAGACTTTAAGTGCGTTTTTGTACTAGACATCGTTGACTCGTTGTTCCTGTACATCGTATTTATATGGAGTAATATTTCTTTTTAAAACGACAACTACTTATTTTAGTACCGAATAAAATCTTTCCATACAACTCATTAATGTACGAGTTACGTACATGCATAGAACGGTAACGTCCATTTTATTGCGAATTTGTTACGTTAATTTATATATATCTTGCTTAATATGGTACATTTTTCCGATTTCCTATTTTTCAAATACACAAATTCTCATTTGTGACGGCACACTATCCGTCACAAGCTTGTGACGGGTCGAATAGGTACTATATTAGTGTGAAATGGGGCGGATGATAACCATATTGGTCTGCCAACTTGTGAGGGGTCACTATTTTTATATGTATTGTAACCATATTACATTTGCAAGAAAATTGAAAACATTTAAGTTCAAATTAGTCACAAATTACACATTTTTCAAATACACAACTTGTCACTATTTTAATAAACATTATATCCTATTACATTTGTAAGAAAATTGGAAACATCATAAATTTAATAAATATAAGCAGATATAACCATTATAACTGACTATGTATCCATTTCAGTTATATAACATGGAAGTTAAAATTGGTCACAAATTACACATTACCTAATAGACAACATGTCACTTCATATTTCATATTACACGTAGGGTCACTTTTTTACCATTTGCACATAATATGGTGTTATTTAACCCGTCGCAAGCTTCTGACGGATACCATCCATCACAAGCAAGACTTATTGTTTCAAATAAGTGCAAATTTAAGTTTAAGATATTTAGTATTCCCGACATAAATTTTTGGGCCGGGTCCGCCCCTATGTGTGGTGCACGTTAAATTGTCCGGTAAAAGCTAGTCTCTCCTCCACTGTAGAGACTTCAAATCAAATAAACGTGTTAAAAATGTGGATACAGTGAATTTGATTCACGTGAAACAATAATTCAATTGTCCTATTTCCCTAGTACAAATTCTCGTTTAATACGGACATTATCCATCTTAAAATTTAATACAAGTCAAATAGATATCAAATCTTTCCACCTATTATCTCGAAAATGCTAAAAGTTGTCTTTATTATCACCATGTAGTAGTATTTGATCACTTTGTAATTATATTTGACCCGACTTAAATTTAGAACGGATACTGCCCGTCTTAACCAAGACCTACTGATTTCTTTATCAATCATTTGGTCATGCCGACACCTCTCGTATAAATAAGATACATGAGAATTATCCTAATTAACTCCTTACAAAATTAAATACAAATAAATACAACTTGCACTCTTCTCTTTCGTGTAGCAAAAATGTCGTTCCAAAAGCCAAATGATCATCTAAATGTTGGCATCATCAATTTTTTTAGTCACAAAACAATTTTTGTTACAGGATCCACCGGTTTTATGGGAAAAGGTATATAGTACGTAGAGGTAGAGCTGTAGAGGTAACAAACAGGTCGTTCGAGTCGGGTTCGAATCATGGTCGGGTCATTTAGATAGATTTATCGAGTCCGGGAAGTTTGAGTTTTGGTTGGATCGGGTAGGCTCGGTTTCGACTTGCAACATTTTCAAGTCACGTCGAGTCGTATTTTGCTCGGGTTCAAGTCGAGTCCGACTTGCCAGCTCTAGTAGTATGTACCTAAATATCCGTGTTAATCACTAATACAGAGTATACTTGTTTAAGATGATTTTGCATAAAATTATTGTAAAAACACTTAACTCCGAAGTACCTGAATAACATTGTAAAAGATAGTTATCACAAAATTATACTCCATCCGTCCCGGTTAAATGTTGTCGGGCTAATTACTAAATGACAAGTGGAACAAATTTAGTGCGAATGATCAAATTATTCATGAAATTCATTTTTAAAATAGAAAGGACAACAACGACTGAGATACTCAATATGGAAAATGACAACAAATCACCGAGGGAGTAATAATTATGGATTAAGAGGAGTATGTTTTTTTATTACTAGAAAAATTATTTTCTTTATATTTATACTAAATCATTATTGTTACACGACATGCATGTCAAATACCAGTTTTTGTGGAGAAGTTATTACGAGCATTGCCATCAGTACAAAAGATTTATCTCTTGGTGAGAGCAAATAATGCAGAAGCTGCCAAGCAAAGAGTAAAAAATGAAGTAAGTTCAATTTCACTAATGATTTAGCCCTAGTAATAATTACAAAGTTACACTTTTAATTTCCGAGACAGTAATTCTTATTTTTATCATTTTATGTAAGTTCTTGTATAAAGCTGTCTTATACAAAAAATTGTATTTTCGAAAACTAACCATTGCATTTTCCTTGTAACTACAGTTTATAGATTCCAAGCTTTTTAAGGTTTTGAGAGAGCAACATGGACAATCATACGACGAATTCATGTGGAACAAACTTGTTCCAATTGCTGGAGATCTTTGCAAATCGGATATGGGTATGGATACGATTTTAGCTCACTTGATCAGAATGGAGGTTAATGTTATAGTACATATGAGTGGCAATACAAATTGGAATGACAGGTACGTATTAGTTGATTAAAATGGGAATTACATTACGTCCCTGTTTGGCAAACGGCATAAGCAGATTTACAATAGCAGATAACACGTTAGCAGAATACGGTTGACAGCTTAGGTTTGACCATCGAATTAAATTAGCAGAATTAAGAAAACGTGTTTGGTAATTAGCAGATTATGGGAACAATCTACCATTTTCACGAATAAAATGAATATGCTATTCAAAAACAGTAAATTTCGGCCAATATGCTATCTGAATATGTCATTAGGCAAACACTTAAAATTAGTAGATTGATTGGTCAATCTACTATTTATGCCGGAATCTACTATTTTCAACTAATATGCTGTTTACCAACCAGCGCCGTACATATAATATTGAGGTTAATATCTAGACACGGCGAAATTGACCCAGTCAGAATAATTTGACAGACGGTCGAATTAATCTTAGATTCACATTGATTCCTTCGTAATAATATTGTTGTATGTGTTTATATATTAGGTATGATGTCTCCCTTGAATCTAATGTGAGCACACTTGCAAAACTTGTTGATTTTGCATCAGACTGCTCGAAGCTCGCTCTCTTCGTACAAGTATCAACTGGTACGTATATACTCCGTATGTATTTTAGTGATTGTAAAAAAATAATAACCATACTCAATAATTCCCAAGCAATTATCTAAAAAATTCTAATTAAACCATTATATACGATAAATTATTTCGTAATTAATGTTAATTGTTCGAATATAAAACGAATCAAGAAACTTCAACCATCAGCTTAAGCTTTTGGTTGAGATGATTTCTTAACATTAATACATATTTGAAATATTAATAGTCATATTAAAAATCATTTGACTAACAATTTCAAAATGTAGAGCATATAATATAAATGGGTTCGACCGTTCGAGCTATTATTACATTGGAATGACATGGTCGACATCGATTATTATTGGTGGATTATACAGCGTATGCAAGCCATGATTTACCCGAAGCCGTCGCTATAGAGAAGCCTATGGATTTGGGACGTTATTTTAAAGAAGATGAACAAAACATGAAATTGTCAATTGAAAAAATCATAAATACTGAAATGAGCATAATTTCGGAATTAGCTCGTCAGTTTGATGAAAAAGAGCAAACTACAGAAATGATGAAGTTAGCCATGCACCGGTATGTATATTTTTTTTTTTTTTTTTTAATTATAANATAATTTATTGTAAGTTTTAACCCGTGTATCGATATTGTGTTAAGGATATTTCCTAATTATTGTATATTGCCTTAGCTTTGCTTATTTCAGTCTTTCGTGTTTTATGTATCTCGTGTATCTCAGCTGATGCCATATCCTTGTATTTTCCTATTTCTCTAAGATTTGTGTCTTGGCTAGCAAGGTAGATTTAGGGTACGTTTTCTCTTGTATATACTCCCTCCTACCCATAACTAATGTCTCATTTGCCCAAACGGTTTACCCAGCTAAATGTCCCATTTGCTTTAAAGGATGTCCTTTTTGGACCATACTACCCTCAAGTAGTTTCCCTATTACCCCTAACCATACTATCCTTCTTAATCAGAACATCATCTCTCCTATATTCCTACCCCTACACATTACTTTTCCATATTTTATTCTCTTTCTTAATTTTTGTGCATTTGCCCAAATGGGACATTAGTTATGGTTAGGAGGGAGTATATATACATAGCTCTTGTAATAGTTTTAATTAGCAATACAATTTCTATTAACATCCAATTCTTTACATGGTATCGAGCTAATACCGATCCTCTAGTCCTTCAAACCCTTCGTTTTTTCCCCATGGCTTCCTCTGCCTCTCTTCCCAATACCCATGAACCTAATGTTCCTCTCCTTGTTAACCTATCTATGGTTGATAAGCTAACCCCACTCACATACATGCCATGGCAAGACCAAATTGAGTCTTTGCTCTTTGGCTACGACCTTAAGAAATTCCTTGACGGAACTCACCCATGTCCCCCTGCCACGATTCCTGATCCCACTGACCTCACCAAAGCCAACACCATTGCCAACCCTGCTCATATGACCTGGAAAAGACAGGATCACCTCCTCAAGGGAGCCCTTCTCGGCACTCTTGACTCCACCATTCATTCCCTCGTCATGCGTTCTCCTACATCGCGTGACGTATGGACTACCCTAGCTTCGACATAACTAATCCTTCCCGTGCCCACATACTACAAATAAAAGATCGTCTTAATTCTATTCGCAAGGCTGATCAGAGTATCACTGAGTATATGCACTCGATCAAAGCTTGTGCGGATATGCACTCGATCAAAGCTTGTGCGGATAAACTAGCTGTACTTGGCAAACCCATGGACCATGAAGATTTGATTGCCAAAATTGTTCGTGGTCTCGACTACGCTAAGTATCACTCCGTCATTGATGTCGTTCAAGCTCGTGACGAACCCATATCTTTTGATTCCTTACATGAAAAATTACTCAATTTTGAGTTAACAAATGACCAAAACACCAACCCGTCTCCATTCCCTGCCACTGTACATGCTGCCTATCACCCATCTCGCTCCAACCCTCCTTCCTACAATCGCTCACCCACCATATCTTCTGCTGCCTCTGAGCCTCTGCCTCCTCGCCAAGACCCTCCCTTCAAAGGAAAGTGTCAATATTGTGGTGCAATAGGACATGTTCTGTTCTTTTGTTACAAGTTCAAACGTGACTACCCTCACGTTGTTCTTCCATCTCGCACTCTTAATCACACATCTCGTCCTTCTCCATAGCCTCAAACTGCCACTGCTGCCCCCGTGTCTGGTTCCTCCTATTTACTCGATAGTGGGGCATCTCATCACATTACCAAGGATTTGGATAATTTGGCGCTTCACTCGCCGTACAATGGCTGCGATGAGCTTCTCATCGGGGATGGCTCTGCTCTACCCATAACCCACATAGGTTACATTACTATTCCCTTCTTTTCTTCCTCTGTTTTAAAATTAAATAATGTTTTTTACGTACCTCGTATTTCTCGAAATATCATTTCAATCTCGCAACTTTGCAAAGATAATAACGCCGTCTGTGAATTTTCCTCTTTTTTCTGTTCTATAAAGGATCTTCAAACGGGGCGTCTTCTTCTACAAGGCCAGCTTAAGGATGGTGTTTACGAGTGGCACCCAACCGTCACAAGTGCACACCTCTGTCAAGTTTTCTCCTTGTCAGCCTGACATCACAAATTGGGTCATCCGTCTGAGTCTATTTTAAAATATTTACGTACTCATTTTAATTTACGCATTCCCTCTAGTTCTCTCAATAATTGTAATTCTTGTGATATTCACAAGAGTCATAAACTAGCGTTTTCGCAAAATACAATTCGTTCTCATTCGCCTCTGGAATTAATTTTTAGTGATGTTTGGTGCTCTCCGATTACATCGTCTGATGGTTTCAAATACTATATATATAATATTTGTTGACCATTTTACAAAATTTATTTGGTTATATCCAATGAAACTTAAATCTGATGCTACTCAAGTTTTTATACGCTTCCGCAAACTCGTTGAAAAGTTTTTCAATAAACCCATCTTGCAAATTAATTTACTCCGACAATGGCGGAGAATATATCAAATTAGCTCACACTCTGGTTGATCATGGCATCGGTCATTTAACCACTCCTCCTCATACCCCTGAACTTAATGGTTACTCCGAAAGAAGGCACCGTCATATTGTAGAGACGGGTCTCTCATTACTCACTCACACAGCCATGCCCACGGTCTTATGGCCTTATGCGTTTGCTACTGCCACATATTTAATAAAACGCTTACCAACACCTACTCTCAAGCACTCGTCTCCCTTCCTGTCCCTTTTTGGTTTCACCCCAAATTATGACAAACTTCGATCTTTTGGTTGTCTCTGCTACCCATGGTTACGACCTTATACACATCATAAGTTAGAACCTCGTTCTACACCATGTGTTTTCGTTGGTTATTCACCAACGCAAAGCGCATATTATTTCCTTGATCCAGTCACAAATAAAGTCTTTGTATCCCGTCATGTCAAATTTGTTGAATCTAGCTTTCCATATTCTGAACTCACTGCTTCTCAAACTCCTTTTGTTCATCCTACTGTTCGTGACTGGACTTCGACCACCATACCCATCTTACCTACTGCCACATCCATATCCACTCCTCCCTCAACACCCCCATCCACCCCTCGGTCTACTAACCAGCCAACACAGAGCCCTACCAGGACTCCCTCCTCTATTTCGCAGCACTCAACACCTGCCTCCACCCCTGACAGCAGCTCTACCACTGCTTCCTCCCATGTCACCAGTCCACCCGTGCCCCCACCTCCTCCTCCTCCTCCGACTCACCCTCATGGTACCCGCCTCTCCAACAACATCGTCAAACCAAACCCAAAATATGCTCATTTAGCCACCATCCCTTCTCCTTCCCGACTACCAAATACGGTGAAACAAGCCTTGCTTGACCCCCTTTGGCACGCTGCAATGCAAGCTGAGTTTGATGCACTTCAAAATAACCGAACATGGACTCTTGTCCCTCCCCTTTCCACCATGAATGTAATTGGATGTAAATGGATTTTTCGTATAAAATACAATCCTGATAATACCATTGATAAATACAAAGCCCGTCTTGTGGCGAAAGGATTTCTTCAAAGACCCGGGATTGATTACTCGGACACCTTCAGTCCGATGGTTAAACCCGCTACGGTACATACTATTTTGTCTCTTGCTCTGACTAATGGCTGGTGTTTACGACAGTTAGACATCAACAATGCCTTCCTTCAAGGCACACTCCATGATGATGTTTATATGGCTCAGCCTCCGGGGTTTCTTGACTCCACTAATCCGACTTATGCCTCAAACAAGCACCTCGTGCTTGGTATACTGCTCTCAAAATTTTTTTACTTGCTTCGGGATTTCATGGTTCATTGTCTAACCCTTCCCTATTTTATTTATCTACAAAATTTCGCAAAATTTTTCTACTGGTCTACGTTGAAGACATCGTCGTCACTGGACCCAATACTACTCATGTCAACGAGTTTATTTCGATTTTAGCCTCCAAATTTTCACTAAAAGATTTAGGTGTTTTATCTTATTTTTTGGGTGTTGAAGTAACCCCAAATTCGAGAGGTCTGCTTCTTACGCAGTCCAAATATATCCATGATGTTCTTGACAAATTTAAGATGTTAGCAGCCAAACCATATCCTACGCCTATGGCCTTATCTCCCCCCCTGTTGCGTGATGGAGGTTCCCCCATTTCGAACTCGACGGATTATCGCGCAGTCCTAGGAAGCTTACAATATTTATCGTTTACTAGGCCTAACATTGCTTTTAGCGTAAATAAATTGTCTCAATTCATGCTAGCTTCGACTGACCAGCACTGGTCTGCTTTGAAACGGTTGCTACGGTATCTTAATGGTACCTCTAATGTAGGACTACAGCTATTTCGGTCCTCTAGCTCCTCATCGTCTTCATGCATTTTGTGATGCCGATTGGGGTGGGGACAAGGACATGTATGTCTCTACCACTGGCTACATAACTTATCTTGGGCGGAATCCTCTTTCATAGGCGTCTAAGAAACAACGGGCCTTAGCCCTTTCATCAACTGAAGCGGAATTTGGCGTTGTTGCTACCACCACTTCCGAACTGATATGGCTTCAATCGCTCCTTACTGAGCTCTGTTTTGTGCCACATGATCCTCCTGTTATTTATTGTGACAACTTGGGAGCTACTCATTATTCGGCTAATCCCGTTTTTCATTCCCGTATGAAGCACCTTACGCTGTCTTTCCATTTTGTTTGCGAAAAGGTCCAAAGTGGCACTCTACGAGTGCAACATATTCCTGGTGAAGACCAGTTGGCTGATGTCCGTCCTTACTAAACCGCTGCTTCGCTCTCGGCATGCATCGTGCTCTACTCTTCAAGATTGGTCTCGCTTTCGGCTCGTCCATCTTGCGGGAGCCTGTTAAGGATATTTCCTAATTATTGTATATTGCCTTAGCTTTGCTTATTTCCGTCTTTCGTGTTTTATGTATCTCGTGTATCTTAGCTGTTGCCATATCCTTGTATTTTCCTATTTCTCTAAGATTTGTGTCTTGGCTAGCAAGGTAGATTTAGGGTACGTTTTCTCTTGTATATATATACATAGCTCTTGTAATAGTTTTAATTATCAATGCAATTTCTATTAACATCCAATTCTTTACATATTGTACGTCTGCAGGGCAAAGTTCTACAAAATGTTCAACAGTTATATCCTTACGAAAGCTATGGGAGAAATGCTAGTAACCAAACTAAGTGGAAAACTTCCGGTCGTTATTATGCGTCCAAGTCTAATTGAAAGTACCATTAAAGAACCATTTCCCGGATGGGTTGAAGGATACAAGTAAGTTTACATGTGAAATGAGGTGATATATATATTCCGCTTGACCTATCTAAGTGTATGTTGAACCGGGTCACATACCATTGAATTAGGTCGCTGGACCCGATAATCTTAAGCTATGGAACTGGAAATGTCGAAGGATTTGTTGCAAACCCGTATACAGTTCTAGATGTGGTGAGTTTCACATACGATTCTCTTAGCTATATTCTGAAATGGTTTTTGTTACAATAGTAATTATAAGTCTTATAAAATGCAGTTTTACACTAAATAAATTATTAATTTATTACAACACTGTCTACTAAATTTCAACGTAAAATATAAAGGCCTTACAATAATACATCTGCCCAGCCGTACCTTGTACAAGAATTATTTGTGTCGTTTCAAATTTCAATATCATTAACGTTTTTCCAAAGTAATTAACCCGATTTTATTCATGATTCGAATTTAAGGTACCCGTAGATATGGCTACCAATGCCATGATTGTGGCCATGGCCAAGCATGGAAACGAAGGAAAGCATGGAGTAAATATATACAACGTTACCTCGTCCCATTTAAATCCAATTTCATGTCATGATTTGTTCAACTTCTCTACTAATTACTTCACATCGAATCCACTCAAAGACTCAAATGAGAAAGATATAATCGTCAAAGACATGAAATTCTTTAAATCAATGTCTGAATTTACAATTAGTGTCGAAACGAATGCTACAAGAATTAATGCTAAGCTCCAAAAGAAGCTGCTGCGCATGGCTGCTATATATGAGCTACTTTTGACTATTACAGTAAGGTAATTAATAGAGTTAA
>JAGPOY010004216.1:13343-25515 GCA_018983105.1 Silene uniflora | reverse complement strand
CGGCATAAATATGACTCTACTCTCGTACGTCACATTTCTCAAACGTGTCCTATAGGTGTGACCTTTAGGGACCAGTTGATCACCGCCATCTGTATGACAATAACGTCAAACTTATCTAGCAAGCCAACCGTTATTGATAAACGTGGATCAACTGATAATAATACCAAAGTATGCCCTTGTGTTCCTCTGAGAGTTTCAATAAAATTATTGCACTAACTGTAGAGGACACCAGCCCCAACACTAACAATTTCTTATGTTCGTGATTCTTATATTAATAAGGTATTTCTATTATTTTTTACAATACCAAATTAAATAAAATTTTCAATCGTTTTATACTATGGGTTGTTTATACTACTATTTAATTTAATTTATTATTCTTAATCAATTTCTCTTGACTACTGTGTCATTTCTATAAAATTGGAGATTTTTTAACATTAATTCAGTTTTTTTCCATATATTGTTCATCGTTTCGATCGTAAAGTCATAATAGTTGGTTATTTTTCTAATTTAAAAAAGATTTCGACCATTATTAACTAATTTCAATTTCATTAAATTTTCAATCTCATTTATTGTATTTTTTTGTTTTCGTTTTTAACCTTTTCTGGTATTTTTTGCATGTTCTTCATTATTTTAATTATTTTTTTTTATAATAATGTTAATTTGTGTAATTTAAATAATCCTATAGTATTGATGATTCAATCTTATAATTGAACTGATCAGATTATACATCAATGAAAGCATGTAATTAGAATTAAATTGTAGAAAAATAGTGGTTCCTTAAATAAAGGAAAAACAATAGGCATTTTGACTTGTTGACTTTCGGCTGACAACTCAACCTTGTGGTTGTTTATTTTATAAAGAGAATAAAGAAGAATCACATTTAATTACTAAATTATCAACATGGTAAAGTGGGAGAGTTTATTTTCACTTCTTAATTATTCCAAGCATTTTACCAGTGTTAAAACACTATTAAGCATTTTAGGGTTGCTTAAATCGAGCTCAACTCACCACGCGAGCCGAGCTCATCAGTAAGCTCGAGCCCATGATCAACTCGTTATCACCTCGAGTCGTTTTCATGGCTAAAAATTAATTTCTTTAATTATATTTACATACATGCATGATGATGTAATTGTCTTTCAGAGCAAGGATTATTGCCCACATATTGGCGACTCTTCAAGCATTTTCGTTGGACATTGTCATAATATGAACTTTAAAGGAGTAACAGTGCTCTCTCCTTAAATTATGACATATACTTATGTAAGACGGTTAACATTGTCTATGATTGTGTTTGGTCAGGGATCAAAAACTCTAAGAGGTAACTGAAATTTCATTTGTAATTGTTTCAAATTTGCATCTTGGTTCAGAAAATGCTTATGGAAACAATATTGGTCTTTCGAAGGCAAATGACTGAAAGGAGAACGCCAATGATAACTCTACTGAAAGAGAAGTCACGACCGTCTACACAAGAGATGCTGGTTGATAGCAGTTCAACAATTGAAGAGTGCTCAAAACACACAAGTCAGAGGTTAGTTTGAATCAATTGAGAACGTACATGCTTTCTGATGACCATACTACCTAGCTTTCACTATTTAGGCCATTGGCACCATGAAGAGTTTTCATTCTTATACTGATAAACGAATCCAAGACTATCAGATCGGAAGATGGTGCTTATGTTGACCAGTTTTGGCGAATCTGCCGCAATTGAAGCAACAGAGAAGAGCAGTCAAGTGGGTCTTGTAGCTGAAATAGGACCTGTGAATATTGAAGGGGTAGTAAGAGAATGAAACTATCTCGGAAATGATTAAACAAATTCAGAGTGTATATCATATGGTAATGCCAATATTGAAGAGGGTAAGTGGGGATGGTAAGGGTAAAATAGAAAGGTATGAAGATTAGTTAATTTGCACTTGTTTTAGTGTCTTTTATTGCAATCCATTTATTTAGTTTTTTTCACCAATTGATCATTAACAGCAACTCACCAATAATGACACCTTCCCTCTTGAGTCCGAAACAACAACAGTTTATTTTCAGTACCTTCTTAATGCCAAAACAACATACATCTTAGAATGGCTTTCAGCAAAGTTGTACATACACAGGTTAGCTAAGCCACCCAGCAAAGAGTGTGTGAAGAACAAAACAACTTGGTATGTCAAGTAACCATCTTGTCTTTGTTTCAAAATGCCCAACAATTCAAGATGACGTGGTCAAACAAGGACGAAGTTTGACACCTAAAACTGGTACTAATTGGACCACTTTCAGCTTTTACGAAAGTTAATTTCCTTTGTTAACAGAAGTACGACATTCGTTTTCATCCCTTTATCTGGGCATGTTAATTTTGTTAACAGTAAAAGAAGTTAACCGTAAGTCATAAGATGCACATCGGAAGAAGACTTACAGGATGTAGTTAAAAAACAGTGGTCTATGCCAAATGCCAAGTGACAGTTAGACGAAATTAAAGAGAATGCTACTTCTAAGAAACTACGATCAGCTTCGCATTTTACAAAAGAACATCCAGCAGAAATTAAACATGTCAAGGATTGCTAATTGGAGGTAACACTTTAAGAAAGTTTTTTACCATTTTATAATCAACCTCATCTGATATGAGCGCCTAACTCTCCAAAATCATTACTGCATCTCCAACCAAGCGAACTGCGTCAAGCTTTTTCTTCAGAATTTCAATTGTATTAAGAACCAGTTGAGACTTGAGATGCCTTGACTCCACCAGTAGACTCAACAGTGAATATGAATGAGTCTTCTCTTGGATAAATTTCAACAAGTCCTGGCTTCCTCATGGCCTCTGCTTTCTTTAGGACGTCGTCGTCATACGTATAGGCCTCGGGGCCAACAACCACCACCTAAGAAAAGGTCATGTAGGAGACCATAAATGTAAAAAATGTCCAAGTCAATAAAACTCAGTATCTAGAATTTATACGACAATTGTAACTGAAAACATGAAGTAAATCTAACAGGAGTGTGACTATCATAACTCACACTTTTCTGGTAGTGCAAGCCGAACAGGTTTATGCTTGCCTGGCTATCTATAACTCGCACTTTTCTGGGAATATCAAGGACAATGAGAACGTACATCATTTATGTTTGCATGACTTTCTATAACTCACACTTTGCCGGAAACTGTCGCTCTTTTGGGAACAACTTCCTCAATGTCAACTATTCCATATTTTAATCATCGAACAAACTATCTATAGCTCAGACATTTTCATGCATACTCCCTTCTTAACACTTTTAGCTCCTCAATATGTTACTACTTGCGAATGTCCAAGTACGTAACATGCGTCATGAAGTGCAAGTAGGTCAACTGAAACTATCTGAAGTTAACATACCCCTCTTTGAAGCACAGAAGTTGTTCTCAAAACCTTCAAGCATCCATGTCTTTGTGGTGCAGAATAAGCAACAATTATTTGTACAGCAAGAAAATTTAGAAATTTCAGATGTGAAATTTACAATAGTATGAACCAACATGCAAATAATTTTTTTTTAGGCTGAGGCTCCATTGCTGTTGTTCGTGTTTGTTGCAGACATAAGAAATGCATAATAATAGGCGAGTCACATCCATGAACTACAGAACAACAGTATCTATAGATTGGAACAAAAAGGGGGAACAGTAATAACTACTACAATATCCCTATTAAATAGCATAAAAAAAAAAAAAAACGTATTTTTACATTTCAGGACTATTTTGTGTTGATATGGATATTACTAATACCAAATTACAATAGACATATCTCCATAATAGTACAAACAAATACATCAGAACACCCAAGTAGGCCGGATGAATGTTCAGAGAGGTCCGAAAACAAACCTGAAAAGATAACTCTTGCCGCATCCTAATCTGGAAACCCCTGATGCTTAAATAAAATACCTAAACTAAGATTCCTACTCGGAGCTCAAAAATAATTATACAGCTTTACTTCCTACTCAGCTAACAAGAAGCTTATTGAAACATACGGAGTAAGAGTTGGTAACAAATATCTAACAACGGAAAATAACTTGCAGAAAGTAAGACAATATTCTTTAATCAATCTAAGTTTCTGTTCGATTCCCCACATGCAATACCACAAAGGCTGTTGGGAAAATAGTTACTGCAAAGGGCAAAGCAAACTAACAAAAATGAATTAGAGAACTTTACTGTGCCATGGTATGGTAGCCACTGCCTTAAAAGCTTAATCGCCCTCGACACGGTGTTGTCCAACAGAGAACGGCGCTTCCCAAGGTTAACACAGCGCTCCCCCAATTTGCACCCAATTGGAAGAGATAGGAACCCGAAAGAGTTGCTCAGATTATAAGGAACAGAGGAGAGGGAGTATACTTTTTAAATGAAAAATTGTATGTTTGCAAAACCAGAAATTCGACTTATTTAAAAAGAAAAGGATGGAGAAACTTATGCAAAATGAATGCAAACACAATTCTCTAAACTGAGTTTGCAAGTCTCAAAACAGACTTTGTGAGAAAACTATAAATTGCATTTTTCAAGACTGACGGCGGCGGCGGCGCGCGCGTGGGGAGAGTACATACTAGCCTCCATATTCACATGTACCAAGTAGAGGTGTACTTAGTATATAAACACAACATTTGTTCCTTATTTTGTCAATGTGGGACATGAACACTTAGCATTTCCAACATTCCCCCACAAATGCGTATAGTGAACAAAAACTAATCTGAGCAACATCTAACAAGGATCAATGCTTAAATGCTAATATCTTTCGATTTGAATTAACACATAGTGCTAACCAAACGTACTTAGCTATTGAAGTGAAACTAGTCTTGAACTTCACAGCATAAGCCCAATTTGGCAACACGCACTTCACCTTAAACCAATCGAGTTCCTGCGATAGTCAACAAATTTATTTTGGCCATCATCACCTTGGATTTCAAAAGAGTGCTCTAGAAAGACTTGCCTAAGGTCTTTCATAGAAGGAGGCCAATCCTTCACACTCCCGTAGGTGACCCATCAAGTCTATCACATAGACCACCCAAACTAGGGCTATGGAGTCATTAAGAGTATTATAACTCATCCTCACAACAATCAACGGTGGATTCGACAAGTCCTTCTCAATAGGACCACCCAAAACCTGGGCTTCAAATCCATTAAGAGCATAAGCTCAACCTCACAGCGCGCGCCATAAGAATGAGAAGTTGCGCATAATATGAGTCTTTCCATGGCTTCGTTTGACCACAAGGTCCAGTTTTACCCAGACCGGGTTTCCACCATGAATTCCTCAACTAGCCATAGGCCTAAGCCCCATTCCCCTCGACGTTTCAATAACCATCTTCCGTTTAAGTCCTTTTGTCAACGGATCTGCCAGGTTCTTCTCAGATCTTACGTAATCCAAAAAGATTACTCTATTCTCAATCAAGTTTCTCACAAACTTGTGTCTTATACGAATATGTCTTTTCTTACTGTTGTAAGCATTGTTATTCGCAACACTTATGGCAGATTGAGAATCACAATATAGAGAAATTGGTGGCGTAGGACGCCCCCACAATGGAATATCAGCCAGTAAATTCCTCAACCACTCAGCTTCTTGTCCTGCAAGATCAAGAGCAATAAATTCAGCCTCCATGGTCGAACGAGCAATGCAAGTCTGTTTAGCAGACTTCCAAGACACAGCCGCTCCACTTAAAGTGAATATAAATCCACTAGTGGAACTAATCTCATCATTATCCGTGACCCAGTTTGCATCACAATATCCCTCCAATACTGCAGGGAATCTCACATAATGCAATCCCAAATCCATAGTGCCTCTAAGGTATCTCATCAACCTGTTGAGCGCACTCCAATGGTCATCACTAGGATTGTGAGTATATCGACTGGGCCTGTTAACTGCATAAGCTATGTCAGGTCGAGTACAATTCATCAAAAACATCAAACTCCCAATTATTTTAGCATACTCAGATTGAGAAACAGACAAACCATTGTGTTTCTTCAATTGTGTACTAGAATCATAAGGAGTTCTTGCTGGCGATACATCGAAATAATTAAATTTCTTTAAAATTTTCTCTACATAGTGTGATTGTGATAAAGTGAAACCATTATTAAGTTTATTAACTTTAACACCCAACATCACATCTACTTCACCAAGATCTTTCATGTCGAAATGAGAAGATAGGAAAAGTTTGGTCTTATTTATGTGATCAATATGTGTACCCAAAATCAACATATCATCAACATATAAGCAAACTATCACACAATCTGAATCAAACATTTTAGTGTAAACACATGCATCAGATCTGTTGACAATAAACCCAAAACTGAGAATAGTCTTATGAAATTTCTCATACCATTGTTTTGGTGCTTGCTTAAGTCCATACAGTGACTTCTTAAGCATAGATACCCTGTGCTCATGTCCTGGTACCACAAAACCAGGCGGTTGCTCCATGTAAATTTCCTCATTCGATTCACCATTTAGGAAAGCCGTCTTTACATCCATTTGGTGAACTAGCAAATTATGAGCAGATGCAAGAGCAAACAAAACACGAATGGTAGAAATCTTAGTCACAGGTGAGTAAGTAGAGAAATAATCAATACCATGCTTTTGAGTGAATCCTCTAATCACAAGTCTAGCTTTGTATCTTTCAATGGATCCATCTGTTTTAAGCTTCTTCTTAAAAATCCATTTGCAACCTATAGGTTTACTACCTTTAGGCAAATCAACAAGCTCCGAAGTGTGATTAGTCAAGATAGATTCCAATTCACTGTTAATAGCATCCTTCCAGAAACTAGCATCAATAGAACTTATAGCTTCTTCATAAGTACAAGGGTCCTCATCAATAACATGTAAACATTCCAAATGTTCATCAGTCAAAAAATCATCATTAAATTCGGACACAAAAGATGTTTCCCAATCAGGACCAAAGCTAGTTCTTTTCCTTTTCCTTGTACCTCTTCTAGGTTCATGGTTCTCATTAACACAACTCAAAGTAGAAGAAGTATGAACAGGTAAAGGCACGGAAGAGGATGCATGATCAGACAACATTGCATTTTTCTTAAGAGGAAATAGATGTTCAAAGAATTCAGCATCACGAGATTCACAAATAGATTTATCACTCAATCGCATGAATCTATATGCAGCACTATTCTCAGCATAACCAATAAAGACACAATCAAAGGTCTTAGGTCCAATGGTCTCACGTTTAGCCAAAGGTATACCCACCTTGGCTAGACACCCCCACACTTTCAGAATTTTCATGTTAGGCACATATCCTTTCCATAATTCATAAGGGGTCTTATCTAACTTCTTGTGAGGTACTCTAGTAAACACATAAGTTGCAGATAAAACAGCATCTCCCCACATATTATCAGATAAACCAGAGGACACAAGCATAGCATTCATCATGTCTTTAAGGGTTCTATTTTTCCTTTCAGCTATCCCATTTTGTTGAGGAGTATAAGGGGCAGAAGATTGGTGTATGATACCGTTCTGCTCACATACTTCCTTTAGGAAGGTTGTCCCATATTCCCCACCTCGGTCAGACCTAACTTTCTTTATCTTTCTTTCTAGTTGATTTTCAACTTCAGCCTTAAAGATAAGAAATTTGTGTTCGGCCTCATCCTTTGTTCTCAAAAGGTATACTCTAGTGTATCTAGAATAGTCATCGACAAAGGTAATGCAATAATGTTTTCCACCCTTACTTTCCGTTTTTCTAAAGTCAGCTAAGTCTGTGTGAATCAGTTCAAGCAAGCCAGTTGATCTTTCAGTTACAGACTTAAACGGTTTGGTGGAATGTTTTGCTTCCACACATATTTCACATTTATGGTCACTTTTGGTCAGATTAGGCAAAATGCCTTTGATTTGCAAGCGTCTCATTGAACCAGCATTCACATGTCCTAATCTACCATGCCATAAATCAAAAGACTCAACAATATAAGTAGAAGTAGAAGCATTCTTATTAATCTCAACAATGGTGTCAAAAACAAACAACCCACCAGAAGACTAACCCTTCCCCACAAAATCACCATTGCGGGTTAAAACAAGCTTGTCACCTTCAAACACTAGCTTAATGCCAACCTTATTGAGTAAAAAGCCAGAAATTAAATTTCTACGCACACTACAACATAAACGCGGGAAACTGACAAAAAAAAAATCCGTCAGAAACGCCCAAATTCCGTCAGTAATGGGCTTTCCTGACGGAAATTCCGTCAGGAATTTTCGTCAGCTTATTTCGTCACTAATTTCCTTGCCCTGACGGAATATCCGTCAGTACCAGAATAGTCCTGACGGAATTTCCGTCAGGACAGTCATGACGTGGCTATCCAGGTGGTGGCTTGGTATGAGCCACCACCTGACGGAATCTCCGTCAGTACTCTCCAATCCTGACGGAAATTCCGTCAGGACTTTCATGACGTGGCATACCAGGTGGCAGCACATATGGAAAGTTGTCCTGACGGAAATTCCGTCAGTAATACACAACTACTGACGGGTATTCCGTCAGGAATATTATGACGTGGCATGCCAGCAAAAATTTGGATTTGTATGCCCCTGACGGAATTTCCGTCAGTAGTTATTTATTACTGACGGAATTTCCGTCAGGACTGATGACAGCACCAGCAGCTAGTGCCTGCTTCTACCGTGCCCGATTGCGTATTTGCAATCGTTTCAAAATACCACATTACAAACCAGCCCTGCAAAAACACATATATCGTCGACCGCAAAGCGGGAATACAAGCTCTTGTCGACCGCAAAGCGGGAATCAATTCTCTTGTTGTGAGATCCCTGAAAAAATCTCTTTTTTCGAAATATAGTGTAAATAGATGGAGTCGCCATTAGGTTTTATAAAAAAACGTACAAAAACAATTTTAACGGAAAAGGCCCCTTTTGATCCCTGGAATGGGGACTGATCCGTCACTCCGGCCTAAACCAAAGATTGCGGATTCGGGGGTAAAGGTACGGTGAAGGAAGGTGTTAGGCACCCGCACCGCCCATCAAACTGACGGCCTCTACTATTTATTTGTAATATTATATATTTGACGAAATTTAAGACGAAAAGATTATAAAACAATTTTATACAGTTATTTACAAAGACAAAAAGTTAATTAAGTTAGTACGCGTACAATAATATAAATATTACGATAAATAAAGAAAATAAATAAAAGAACGAAATAAAAAGGGTTAAGAAAACTTATACGAATCTGGTACCCTCAGGCCTATGTGGATGTTGACTATGAATGAATTTTGACTTTGTCATAAATTAACGGCTCTTATGCGCTTATATGGAAGTGGGACAATTTATTTGAATAGTTTGGTATAAAACTGGGATAATATATTTTGAGACAAGTGTATGGGATTTTTGGGACTGGCTCGTGTATTGTTTTTTTGTCCTCGTCTTGAATGGACACGGATGGTATTTATAGTGAATTGGAGTTTGTAATCTGGGTGGAATTTGGAATCTAAGGTAATAGATTTATCTCCTGAATTATATCCTAATCGCGTTCTATACTCCACCGATTGTAATGCGTTGGAACTTACATTGAACCACTAAGTCTACATGTACTCCGTAGTAGACTCCTTTCTCTATCCGTTCACGTGTGAACAAGTAAGTTCACAATTTGCTTCTTGTCTTTTATTCCTTGTATCTTTCAAAGAATTACATTTACCCTCCGTAATCTAATTGGTATTTGCCTGACAATTGGGCCATCATGGACAAATTAAACATGGGTATTAGTAATAAGGTAAATTGCCTTCGCTTATAGGGCCTAGTTAATGAAATTAAATGAAAGGCTTTAGGAGGTTTTGTGCCATTTTGAATAAATTATGGGAAATATAAGCGTAAAGAGCCGTTAATTATAACATTGTCAATTTTCATTTAGTCCTTAAATATTAGCCTCATCATCGGGTACCCTTAAGGCTAGTAGACAACTTTTGGGTGTCTACAGAAGCCCCCACTTTGACTGAGTCTGAGTAAGACAAAAGTCAAAGTAGTCCGGTCGGGACAGATAAAGGATAAGAAACGTACCTGGGCCTCTCACATTACCTGTCTGGAGTAGCTGAATCTGGATACTGAGCTGTGGAGATCATAAAACTTTGTTTCATGACCTGACTGGAAACTGGCATGGCAAAACTTTGTTTCACCGGTCTGGAATCTGGTATAGCCAAACTTGGTTTAGCTGGTCTGGAATCTGGTATAGCTAAACTTGGTTTAGCATAAGAGTGAACCTGCGAAATCTGATTTCACAAGCTCAAATGCGTGTCAGGGCCCACCGACCAAAGGATTCTTCATAGTTTTGCAGGTGAACAAAACTTGAATTTGCTTAGCCTCGCAGGTGAACGAAGCTGGATTGCTTAGTTTCGCAGGTGAACGAAACCGGATTTGCTTAGCTTTGCAGGTGAACAAAGCTGGACTATTCCGCTGGTGAACGGAAATAGATTGCTTAGCTCCGCAGGTGAACGGAACTGGGTTGCTTAGCTTTGCAGGTGAACAAAGCTGGATTATTCCGCAGGTGAACGGAAATAGATTGCTTAGCTCCGCAGGTGAACGGAACTGGGTTTGAAGCTTTGCAGGTGAACAAAGTTGTATTATTCCGCAGGTGAACGGAATGGATTAGAACATAAAATATGATTAGGAGCTGGATGTTTTTTTTGCGACCTGGGAGGGGTCCTCTTTTTTCGTCTTGTTTTTTATTATTATATTTTTTTTATTTTGACCTGGGAGGGGTAAAAAATTGAGACTTTATGAGAAAGCCCACTATGGACGAATCTGGAAGATGAAGGTCAAAGTAATAACCTGCAGTAGTAGTTAGTGACAAATATATATGACATCCAAAATGTAAATGCATGTCTTGGACATAATACAAGTAAGTCTGGACACTGTTACTCTAGAAGTAACTCCTAACAATTTCGCTGGTGTGGAGAATAATTGTATCATTTTTATTTGACTTGTTAATTTGAGTTATATATTGATGAGTGTTGCCATCTTTAAAGTAACAAATTCGACTAATTAAGCAAAACTAATACCATAGAAACAAATTACTTTCATGACCGTATAAGTCTAGTGTACATCCCCCGAATTCTTAGATGCTGAACGAGGGTGATAAATGGAATGGAGTAGAAGGGTCTATGGTGTTAGAAAACACTGGAGATCTGTGTGCCTCTCTCACTCACCTAAATGAATGAAAGGATAACTGTGGATTGACTTGTCTGAGGAATGAGAAATGACTACTCTGCAATTTGATTGCTAACTTTTGACTGACATTTTTTTGGTCTTTTTGACTGAATTTTTTTTTTTTTGTCTTATTGACTGGAATTTATTTGTTGTCTTTTTTACTGAAATTTTTTGAATTTTTTTTTGTCTTGTAAAATTTGTAAGACTTTTGACACTGGATTTGATTGCAAATCTGACTGCAATTTTTGTTGACTTTTGAATTTTTTAGTCTTTTGACATTGGAGTCTTGAGTAGTATTGATTTGAAGTCATAATTTTTGTTTGCAACTTTGACCTGGCTGGAACTTTTATGGACTTTTGAGTATTTGGGGTGAATATTTTGAACTTGTATTGTTTCTTGGACTCAAACTTTAAGTTCATTCTAAGGGACTAGTGGTCACCTTATCTATTTTAATAGCATGAAATGCTCCTGTGTTTTATTTGATATGTCTTGGACACGGGTGTACTAAGAATTTGGCTTGACTAGTTTTGAACTAGTTTTCTAGCATCAACGGGAATGGTTGATAATATTTGACAAAATGGTTGGTTATATGAGTTTTGCTCATGTAGTAGTCATATGGAAAATTGACGAATGTGATTGAAAGATATGAGTCTCCAAACCTAGAGGTCACCTAGAGACACGGCGGTCAAGGAATTATCACACCACAGGAGATGGAAAAGGTGGTCAAGTGCACGCCCTCGTTCAGGCTGATTCTAAGAGGTCGATTGATCTACACTAAAGAGATACGACCTAAAGTATTTCAAGTCTATTCTACTAGTTAAGGGTGAAAAGTAGAACAAGTGACTAATAAACATGACATGTGCCCATATTTTTTCTTTTATTTGACTCAAAAAGGACTAGGATGGTCCTATTTTATTATCATATATACATAATCTAAACACAGAATACGACTATCAGATATTAAGGCGCGTGGACCGTGGTGATGTAGCAACTCATGATCGAGAGATATATATGCATGGTACACCCTTATGCTACGTGCTTGTTCTAATGGAAC
>JAGPOY010004216.1:0-11748 GCA_018983105.1 Silene uniflora | reverse complement strand
GAGGGCGAGTTGAGGATGCATGGTTCGAGGACAGGTCGAGTTGATTTGCTCGACCCGGCCCCCGATCCTAGCTTTTGACGGGCCGAGTAAAAATGATCCAATGGGTGAGACGGGTTGGGTCCAGACAAGCCGAGCGAATGTTTGACCACCCTTAGTATGAACTACAGAATTAGTATAGTAGTATGGGTCGTGCTTTGACAAGAACAAGGAAGAACTCTTTTACTAGTATACTACGGAGTAATCGTATTAGTTACACTAATTTTCATTTTAGACCGTTTTTATGGTAAAATATGAGCATTTAAACTAAGTCACATTTTTATGATACAATATTACTATTTGAACTGGGTCACATTTAGCTGTGAATGGATTATATATGACTCGTCTAAAACCTTTAGACGAAAATAATCATCCGACTCTGTCTTAGTTCCTCCCCCCGCTAGATGTCTAGATGTGGATTGTAGAGTAGGGACTTAGGGAGTGGTGTTGTGGCAGATAGTGAGATAGGTAGATCCAACCAGATGGAATTTATATTAGGAGGAAGAGGTATTGCCGTATTGGTGACATAAGTAGTGAGGTACCACTAAGATATCCACAGACCACAAGGCCACAAGTCACAACCCAAACATATGTTGGAAAAATAGTTACTGCAAAAGGGCAAATAAAACGAACAGAAGAATTAGAGATACTAGCCTCCATATTCACATGTACCAAGTAGAGGTGTACTTAGTATATAAACACAAAATATGTTATTCCTTATTTTGTCAATGTGGGACAAATACACTTAGCATTTCCAACATTCCCCCACAAATGCGTATAGTGAATAAAAACCAATCTGAGCAACATCTAACAAGGATCAGTGCTTAAATGCTAATATCTTTCGATTTGAATTAACACATAGTGCTAACCAAACGTACTTAGCTGTTGAAGTGAAACTAGTCTTGAACTTCACAGCATAAGCCCAATTTGGCAACACGCACTTCACCTAAAACCAATCGAGTTCCTGCGATAATTAACAAATTTATTTTGGCCATCATCACCTTGGATTTCTAAAGAGTGCTCTAGAAAGACTTGCCTAAGGTCTTTCATAGAAGGAGGCCAATCCTTCACACTCTCGTAGGTGATCCATCAAGTCTATCACATAGACCACCCAAACTAGGGCTATGGAGTCATTAAGAGTATTGTAACTCATCCTCACAACAATCAACGGTGGATTCGACAAGTCCTTCTCAATAGGACCACCCAAAACTCGGGCTTCAAATCCATTAAGAGCATGAGCTCAACCTCACAGCGCGCGCCATAGGAATGAGTAGATGCGCATAATATGAGTCTTTCCATGGCTTTGTTTGACCACAAGGTCCAGTTTTACCCAGACCGGGTTTCCACCATGAATTCCTCAACTAACAATAGGCCTTAGTCCCATTCCCCTCGACGTCTCAATAACCTCCTTCCGTTTAAGTCCTTTTGTCAACGGATCTGCCAGGTTCTTCTCAGATCTTACGTAATCCAAAAAGATTACTCCATTCTCAATCAAGTTTCTCACAATCTTGTGCCTTATACGAATATGTCTTTTCTTACCGTTGTAAGCATTGTTATTCGCTACACTTATGGCAGATTGAGAGTCACAATATAGAGAGATCGGTGCCGTAGGACGCCCCCATAGTGGAATATCAGCCAGTAGATTTCTTAACCACTCAGCTTCTTGCCCTGCAAGATCAACAGCAATAAATTCGGCCTCCATGGTCGAACGAGCAATGCAAGTCTGTTTAGCAGACTTCCAAGACACAGCCGCTCCACTTAGAGTGAATATAAATCCACTAGTGGAACTAATCTCATCAGTATCAGTGACCCAGTTTGCATCACAATATCCCTCCAATACTGCAGGGAATCTCACGTAATGCAATCCCAAGTCCATAGTGCCTCTAAGGTATCTTATCAACCTGTTGAGCGCGTTCCAATGATCATCACTAGGATTATGAGTGTATCGGCTGAGTCTGCTAACTGCATAAGCTATGTCAGGTCGAGTACAATTCATCAAGAACATTAAACTCCCAATTATTTTAGCATACTCAGATTGAGAAACAGCCAAACCGTTATGTTTCTTCAAGTGAATACTAGAATCATAAGGAGTTCTTACTGGCGATACATCAAAATAATTAAATTTCTTCAAAATTTTCTCTACATAGTGTGATTGTGATAAAGTAAAACCATTATTAAGTTTATTAACTTTAACACCCAACATCACAAAAACTTCACCAAGATCTTTCATGTCGAAATGAGAAGATAAGAAAATTTTAGTCTTATTTATGTGATCAATATGTGTACCCAAAATCAACATATCATCAACATATAAGCAAACTATCACACAATCTGAATCAAACATTTTAGTGTAAACACATGCATCAGATCTGTTGACAATAAACCCAAAACTGAGAATAGTCTTATGAAATTTCTCATACCATTGTTTTGGTGCTTGCTTAAGTCTATACAGTGACTTCTTAAGCATACATACCTTGTGCTCTTGTCCTGGTACCACAAAACCAGGTGGTTGCTCCATATAAATTTCCTCATTTAATTCACCATTTAGGAAAGTCGTCTTTACATCCATTTGGTGAACTAGCAAATTATGAGCAGATGCAAGAGCAAACAAAACACGAATGATAGAAATCTTAGTCACAGGTGAGTAAGTAGAGAAATAATCAATACCATGCTTTTGAGTGAATCCTCTAATCACGAGTCTAGCTTTGTATCTGTCAATGGATCCATATGTTTTAAGCTTCTTCTTAAAAATCCATTTGCAACCTATAGGTTTACTACCTTTAGGTAAATCAACAAGCTCCGAAGTGTGATTAGTCAAGATAGATTCCAATTCACTGTTAATAGCATCCTTCCAGAAACTAGCATCAATAGAACTTATGGCTTCTTCATAAGTACAAGGGTCCTCATCAATAACATGCAAACATTCCAAATGTTCATCAATCAAAAAATCATCATTAAACGCGGACACAAATGATGTTTCCCAATCAGGACCAAAGCTAGTTCTTTTT
The DNA here is from genome assembly GCA_018983105.1 of Silene uniflora. NCBI lineage: Eukaryota > Viridiplantae > Streptophyta > Magnoliopsida > Caryophyllales > Caryophyllaceae > Silene > Silene uniflora. Next base: position 8,704 of record JAGPOY010004216.1, on the reverse strand, counting down.
CTTTTCCTTGTACCTCTTCTAGGTTCATGGTTTTCATTAACACAACTTAAAGTAGAAGAAGTGTGAACAGGTGAAGGCACGGAAGAAGATGCATGATCAGACAACAGTGCATTTTTCTTAAGAGGAAATAGATGTTCAAAGAATTCAGCATCACGAGATTCACAAATAGATTTATCACTCAATCGCATGAATCTGTATGCAGCACTATTCTCAGCATAACCAATAAAGACACAATCAAAGGTCTTAGGTCCAATGGTCTCACATTTAGCCAAAGGAAATTCAAGTTTAGGAGTATACCCTAAAGGTCTTGGAGGTTGTGTTTCAGAATTTAAGTGTCTTTCTGCAGTTGGAGATGGTCTTTCCCCCAAAGAAGCTTGAATACCCTTCATCAATTGCATCATCTGGGCAATCTGAGTTTCCAATTTCTCTGTATGCTGTGATTGTGATGCTAATTGAGATTGCAAACCCTTAATTTGATCTTCCATTGCTGTATTCTTCGTTCTTGTTTTTGGCGCCAGGATGTTCCCAAGCTGATACCAATGTTGCAGTACACCAGATATGGTACTACAAACAGAGTACTAAACCTTCAACTGTACTAATCACCAACAATGGAGCCGAGCTCAACCTTGATGATGATTGTATAATTGATTGATAGATTTAGAGAGAGATAGTTGAGAGAGAAATAGAAATATAAAACTGAAATGTGAATTGATTGAATGAATAGTTTGTTAATTACAAAGTTAGGTATTTATAACAACTAATGACAGCTAATGCCAGCTAACAACTTTTAACCGACTCAACAAACTTAACAAACTATCTTGCATATAACAGAATCTATTATACTGCATCAATAACCTTCAAATTCGGCTATCTGAGACGACCATAAACCACTGTATGGTCTGTATCAGAATGCAGTGAGATTTCCTAATTACTTTCAAATCAAAAATTTTCCTAGGAACACCACTCCACTGGAAAGTTAATAAAGAGATAATTAAGCCCAGATTTCCGCTAGCCTTTAAGCCTGAACTTTTGCATGTGTTTGCAGAAGTTGAATGCTAACTTGGGTACTATACGTTTTAACATAACATACAACTCTAGGTTGGATGGAATAGTAATAGAAATATTTGAATATGTTTTCTTATAATCGATAAAAGCGTCAAAATTATCTACATGACCTGTGATTTAAATGGGGAAGAGCTGACAGTAAAATTACATATTGGGAGAATCAAGTCCGATTACTAACTGCCAGTAACAGTCTCGAGTGTTCGGCTACAGTTCCAAAGTAAGAGATGTATAGTTCATTAATAAAATTTTCACACATCAGATTTATATCCACCCATTTCCATATTTCGAACGGAACCAAAGACTCATTACTCTGGTTCTGGATTATATGGAATAAATTGTGAAGAGATTGGAACCTCCTTTAATGGTGAAGGAAAGCTTGAAGTTGGTTAAGTTTGTTATAGAGAGAGATAGAGATATTTAGAAAGAGAATTTTGTATTATGAAAAGTTGTTATTCTGTTACATACAATGTCCTTATATAGTTAGTTAAGTATCTAACTAACTTGGTCAACATTGACTCAATACATGACTTCCTTATATTGTTCACATCCCCTCCTCAAGCTTGACTCATCTTATTAGTTCGTAATCCAAGCTTGTTGGTAAGGAATGTATGTTGCTGTGCACCTAATGCTTTTGTCATCAGGTCTGCTAACTGTAATGTTGATCTTATGTGTTGAGTAGATAGGAATCCTGCCTGCATCTTTTCTCTAACGTAATGACAGTCAATCTCCAAATGCTTTGTGCGCTCGTGAAAGACTGGGTTAGCTGCTATGTGCTGTGCTGCTTTATTGTCACATACCAAGGGTATTGGTTTAGGAATCTGCACCTTTAAATCTGCTAGCAGTTGATCAATCCACACCATTTCTGATGTAGTAAAGGACATGCTGCGATATTCAGCTTCTGCTGAGCTCTTACTAACTGTCTTTTGGTTTTTTTGTTTTCCAGGAAACCAAGGCATCACCAAGGAATATACAGTATCCACTCAAAGATCTTCCTGAGAAAGCACATTGACCCCAATCAGAGTCACTGTATGCATTAAGAGTCAGAGATGTGTTTGCAGGATAAAAGAGGCATGTGTTGATAGCATTCTTCAAGTATCTTACTACATGAATTGCTACTTTCATGCGTGGTATCCTTGGCTGTTGTAAGAATTGACTAAGATGCTGTGTGGAGTATGATATATCTGGCCTTGTCATATTAAGGTAGAGAAGCCTGCCAACCAACCTTCTATATTGCTCAGGGTTATCCAACAATTCTCCTGCATCTGTGGATAATTTCAAACCTCTGGGCATTGGGAATTCAGCAGGTATACAATCCTCCATATTCATATCTTTCAAAATATCAAGGACAAATTTCCTTTGATTTATTAGAAGTCCTGAATCATTCCTTGCTATTTCCAGCCCTAGGAAATACCTCATAGATCCAAGGTCTTTAATTGTAAAAGCCTGGTGTAATTCTTGCTTAAGTTGTTCAATTTCTGGTATTGACTCCCCTGTGAGCAATACATCATCCACATACACCAATGCTACTGTGAACTTCTGAGTATCTGGATTGCATTTGGTAAACAAAGAGTAATCCTGTTTTGATTGAACAAAACCATGATTTTGCAGGAATTTTGTCAATTCGATGTTCCATTGTCTAGATGCTTGTTTGAGTCCATACAAGGACCTTTTTAATTTGCACACCTGACCTGGTTTTGCTTTCCCATATCCTTCAGGAGGAGTCATATACACTTCCTCATCAATAAATCCATGCAAAAAAGCATTATTAATGTCTAATTGAAATAAAGGCCAACCTTGAGCTGCAGCTAATGCTAATAAAATTCTGACAGTTGCAAATTTTGCAACAGGTGAAAAAGTGTGGGTGTAATCCTTGTATTTAACTTGATTGTAACCTTTGGCTACTAGACGAGCTTTAAATCTTTCAATGCTGCCATCAGCCTTATGCTTAATTTTATAGACCCACCTTGAACCAATAGGTTTGTGTCCCTTGGGCAACTCAGTCAATTCCCATGTCTCATTGACATCCAATGCTTCTAGTTCTTTATTCATAGCATCAACCCACCTTATGTCTTGTTTTGCATGAGAAAAAGTGGGTGGTTCAATTTCACTAAGGACATTAGCTAAAGAAGCAATATACTCTTCAGAAAAATCTATCATATCAGCAAATAAAGCAGAACAGACTGCATTTGATCTGTGAATGATTTTGTGTGGATTACCTGCAGTAGTAGGTAATTGGAAGCCCTGTAATCTAGAAGATAACTGAGTAGGTCTTGTAGATTGTCTAACAACTGTGGGTTGATCAGTGGTTCTGATATTTCTTCTGGTGGTTGTAACAGGAATATCTGGTACTTCTGTTGCTGGAACATTAGGAATGGTGGAGACTGTTACAGCAGGTGTCTCAGCAGATGATGAAGGTTGTGTTACAATTGAAGGATTCCCATTTCCTGAAGATAAAGTAGATACAGGAGTTGATCTTGGTGGTGGCACCACTGGCTCCATATTATGATGAAATATATCAACCATAGAGTCATCTGAATTATCAGAAGAAGTAGTCTGTTGATGGTGAAATGGAAATTCAGTTTCCTTAAAAATAACATCTCTGGCAACAAAGGTAGTGTGTTTCTCAACATCATACAGTTTATACCCTTTTTGTCCAAATGGATAGCCAATAAAAACACATTTCCTTCCTTTGGCAGCAAATTTATCTTTGCCATGATTAGATCTTGAAATAGGAGCATAACAAAGGCATCCAAAATTCCTGAGTTCATCATAAGTAGGTTGTGAACCAAATAGGACTTCAAAAGGAGTTTTCCACTGCAATATAGGTGTGGGCATCTTATTAATAAGATAGGTAGCAGTAAGAATAGTATCTCCACAAAATTTAATTGGTACATTGGAATGCAACTTCAATGCCCTAGCAGTTTCAACCAAATGTTTATGTTTCCTCTCAACTCTACCATTTTGTTGAGGTCTTCCTACCACACTCCTTTGATGAACAATGCCATTTTCCAAAAAAATATGAGAACACTGCTCCTGAAATAATTCTGTGCCATTATCACTTCTGATAACTTTGATATTAGTCTTAAACTGATTCCCAACATAAGCTATAAAATTCTTAACCAAATCTGGCACTTGAAACTTATTCTGAAACAAATAAACCCATGTAACCCTAGAATGATCATCCAATATTGTCAAAAAATATTTGGCTCCTGAGATTGAAGCTGTTTTGTAGGGTCCCCACATGTCCATATGGACTAATTCAAACAGAGAACTAGCATAAGATTCACTTCTTGCAAAAGGCTGAATATGAAATTTTGATAAAATGCAAGTTTCACAGGAAAAATCCTTAACATTGCCAAAAGTCATTACATGTTTCAGTTTGTCTACTGAACTATGATCAAGTCTGGAATGCAAAAGCTCAATAGTACAACTGTTATTACAGACATTAGAAGTAGACTGATTTTCATTATGAGCTATATCAGCTGTCACTAATCCAGCTTGCTCTTTATTCCTCTGAGATGGATCAAACCAGTATAAACCACCCTTCTTGTCTGCTAATCCCAAAGGCACCTTACTTGAAAGGTCCTGGAACATACAACATTCAGAAGTAAAAAACACATTCATGGGAGTATGCTGTATCAATCTGCTGACTGATAATAAGTTCTGTTTAAAATCAGGAACTATCAGAACATTTCCTAATTGAATATATGGAGTTAACACTACATCACCCATTTTATGTACTAATTTGATTGTCCCATCAGGTAACCCAATCATTATTGGTTTCTGCAGCTGCCTTATATTATGTAACATCCCTTCATTAGATGTCATGTGGTCAGAAGCTCCTGTGTCTACAATCCAAGACACCTGACCATTAGTAGATGCTACTGCACAGACCTGAGAATAAAGATCTGTACCTGCAAAGTTGACAGAAGAAGAAGCTCCTGCTCCTGCAGTATTGCTAGATGATTTGTCAGAGAAGGCCTTGTAAACCTGATTCACCACATTCTTCACAATGCCATCTACCATGGCCTGATCCATTCCTTGTGATGCTGCATTATCTGCATCATAAACTCCAAGAGGATTATCAGAAAAAGAAACTGTCTTAGCATTATTGGCTCCTCTGTGATAAACATGAGACCTGCCACCTCTGCCACCATAATTTCCTCTACCCCTGCCTCTAACAGAACCAGCAGCAGTATTCCTGATTCTGATGTAACAAGTAGCTGCCAAGTGACCTTTCTTTCCACAGAAATCACAAGGCTTAAAATGAAAGCATTCATCCAAATTATGACCACCTCTCTTGCAGTGAGTACAGAATTTCTGTGGCTTCTCAAGAGTGTTTTCAACCTTCTGTTTCTTCCAGTCAGGTTGCTGAACATCTGCAGTTCTGTTTGAAGCATATGCATTTGCTTCAGGGATCACAATTGTACTTTCTGCAATTTGTCTTTGCTTTTCTATTTTCTGCATAAGGCCTAAAGCTCTATTCAATGGAGGTAAAGGTTCCATGGATAAAACAGTTGTCCTAACTGTATCAAATGCATTGTTCAGTCCCATTAAGAATTGAATCAACTTAGAATTCTTTTCCCTATCCAGAATCCTTTTAAGTAATTGACAAGAACATGCATCTAAGGCACCACAAGAACAATAGGGGATTGGATCCAAAGCATCTAAATCTTCCCAGGCATGTTTCATCTTACTGTAATATTCAATTAAACTCACATTTTCTTGAGAAATTTGACCTAATTCCTTTTTTAATTGATAAATCTCCAATCCATTCGTCTGTCCATATCTTTCCAGAATTTCATCCCACAAATCTTTAGAACTGACAGCATATTGAACAGTCTCACTTATGTGAGATTCCATAGAATTAGTAATCCATCGCTTAACAAGAAGATCGCAACGTTTCCAATGTTTGCTACGCTTATCATTACTGTCAAGAATCCTAAAAGAACCGTCGATAAAACCTTCTTTATTCTTAGCTACTAAAGCTTGATACACCTCTCGTTTCCATTGAAGAAAGTGTTCACCATTAAATTTCACATCAGTCAATTTTAAAGAAGGTTGATCAGTATTAGAAATATACAACGGATCATCATATATTTCATAAGCAGCAGGAATATGAGTAGAAGAAGAATCAGTATCATCAGGCATGATTGCAAACAAAAGAAACGAAGAAAAGCTCGAAAAAGACGAAGAAAAATGATGAATTCAGCAAATGTAAACAATTGAAGAGATCACACCAGTAACAGAGGAACAAATGGAAGCGGAAGCGAAATTAGAACAAGAAAAACCACAGGATCATCATCCGGAGCGGCTGATACCATGTGAAGAGATTGGAACCTCCATTAATGGTGAAGGAAAGCTTGAAGTTAGCTAAGTTTGTTATAGAGAGAGATAGAGATATTTAGAAAGAGAATTTTGTATTATGAAAAGTTGTTATTCTGTTACATACAATGTCCTTATATAGTTAGTTAAGTATCTAACTAACTTGGTCAACATTGACTCAATACATGACTTCCTTATATTGTTCACATAAATCAAATCGCTCAATAAAATGGTTGCGCTTTTTTCATGTGAAGTAGCGGTCCTTCAATCGCTCAATAATACAGAAGTCATCCATGAGCCATATGACTCATACTCATCTGGGTATCCACACCAACACCATCACAAAGGCGTAGGAGGAGTTGTGGGAGAGGTTGTTGGAGCGATTGAGAAGAACATAATCCCTGGATCCCATGGCCGCCCCCACAATCACCAAGGTGAGGTTATCGAAAGGAGGGAAGAGCGCGTCTATGAGAACATGATCCCTGGATCCCATGGCCACCACCACAACCACCAAGGTGGGGTTATCGAAAGGAGGGAAGAGCGCATCTTTGAGAATGACTATGGCTCGTACGGAAGGGTATATTTTTATGTTTAAATCATGTATCTAATTTCGGCTCACTCCTCCCTCCCCGTTTTTTCTGGGATTCTTCTGAAGTTTTACATCTATTTTGCTACTAGTAACACGGTTACTTGTCATGTTGAATTTGTACTTCGATGCGAGCCGAGATGAGGGCTCGCGCCACTAACTTGGAGCGAACCAGGGTTATGGGACTCACCAAAGTTCTAGTTCACATGGACAATAAAACGTGCGTGAATTTCATTCGCGAGGAGCAACTTCTTAGTAACAACCTTCGCCTTGTAGTCCTTCGATGTAAGGAGTTGCTGAACAAAGTGTTGCCTAAAGTATAAGGAAACACAACTCAAATTTACTCTCTTTAGCTCTTTTTCATCCATACACAATTGATCATCTTCTTATCTTTTTCATCCATACACAATTAATCATTTCTTATTACAAGTATTCGACTTCATAATAACAATACTTCAATCTCTACCAAAGAAATTTAACATTAATAACAATACTTCATTAATAATGGAGTCATGAAGTGTCATAATTTAACATTAATATCACTGAGTACTTGTTGTTTCGATTCATTTCAGGTCATTTTATTTTATCAAACCTGCACGAATTCCTGACATTCCACACAGCATAAATCAGTGCCATGATACTCGCTGCCACAACCTTTTCCTGAAACATGGTCTGAAATCTATGCCGCTGCCACCATCTCAGTACATCTGTATCAGGACACTCCACCCTTAACCAATCATTTACTAACCTCAAGCATCTTATACTAAAGGAGCACTGAAAGAAGAGATGCTCATGACTTTCTCCTTCAGCGACCAGACGGGTTAATTTGCCAGAGACAGTAATCTTGACAATCTGTGTTACCGTGGGCATCCCTTTTCTGATCGTAAATATTAAACCAATGTAACTTGTTATCAAATGTAAAACCACAAAAGTACAAAGTGTTACCGAAGATACGGTTTTGTACTTTAAATTTATAACTTATGCTTGGTCTGACCATCTGTGTACCCAAATCATACTCCTTTGATTTGCAATGTACCTCCAAAATCGTGCTTACACCTATCGCAGTACTGATTTTAATCTCCACTTCTCCTAATATGCCTTCGCTTAACTTAGCAAACAAGGCAATGGTCAAGAGCAAAAAGAGAATTGTTTTCGACATGTTATTTGGTAATGGAACGAGGACAAAGAAAGGGTTATGATGAGGCTTACAAAGAAAACCGTTTACTTTTAATAATTTTACGTACTAGGGTGAGGGTGATATTGAATTTTTGGGGGGATGTTTTGGTATTTGTTAGGGGAAAATTGACCCAGTAATGGTCAGAACTCAGAAGACTGAAGAGAGATGAGAAATTACATAAAAAAAAGATGACAATAATTATAACAGTATCAGTCCATTTATATGAAATTCTCAAGGAACTCAGATTCAAGCCTCTCTAAGAGCAATTTTGTCGAGTTTTTAATTATAGCGGTAATATAGCCCGAGTCTACGGCTAATGACTTCGAGCATGTAATTCTTAATGGCTTATCTGATGTACGTGATTTGGAGGTTATCACATACATCCGAGATTTACCCAACGCGCACCAAAGATAGCAGTTGCGGGTCACGTGTCCCAAGAAAGAATGGAGGGGAAAAAGTGAAAAGTAAAGCAATTTGATGGGCTTTGGTGAAATAAGGATTTAGATGGAGACATGGAGTAATGTAGGGCAAGGGTGTGAATAAAAACAAAA